>MJUT01061709.1:900-12093 GCA_002080005.1 Gigantidas platifrons
CCTATATAGCTATGTTAAACACAAAGGATGATGACATCCCACTAACCTATATAGCTATGTTAAACACAAAGGATGATGACATCCCACTAACCTATATAGCTATGTTAAACACAAAGGATGATGACATCCCACTAAGAGTTCTTATAATGAATTGCCAGTCCATCAAAAACAAAACGGCAAATCTTGAAAACATGATACAGGCAGTACAATCAGACATAATCATAGGCAATGAATCGTGGTTACATGACAACATACAGTCCTCAGAGGCTTATCCAGCAGATTATAATATCCATAGGAAAGACCGCAAATCAGATGCACACGGAGGAGTTTTTATACTTGTCAACAATAAGTACTTGAGTAGTGAGCCCGCAGAGCTCAAATGTGAAAGTGAGATAAAACTCTCAAGGGTCAAAATCCAAAATAAATGTATACCAGATTTATATATTGGCAGTTTTTACAAGCCACCAAACATGACAGATGAATCTATTATAAAAGTACTAGATGAATCCGTCTACAGGGTCAAACAGAGTCCGAACTCGCACATCTGGCTTGGCGGTGACTTTAATCTAGGCGGAATAAACTGGGGAAATGGCTCAATAAGACAACAAGCAAGTAACACCAAACAATGCCAGCAACTTCTTGATATTAGCCATGATCATGTATTAGAACAAATGGTTAGCAAACACACCTACATTACAGAGTCCTCACAATCGACACTGAACTTATTTTTTTACAAACAACAGCACAATCATAAACAAGGTCGAGGTGATCCCATGCAGGTATTTCTGATCATGAGGTTTTGTATGTAGAGTCAGGTCTTAGACTAGATAAAATTAAAAAGCCCCCAGGAAAATATTCTTATATAGCAAAGCAGACAAACAACACCTTAGACAAAACACGCCAACAAATCTTACTACTGATGAGATCTGGATAAATTTTAAAGAGAAAGTTCTGAAAGCAATAGATGAAGCAGTTCCAACAAATCTCATTAACAATACGAAAAAGAAGCTCACATGAATCACCAGATAGATAAAAACCCTAATACGAAAGCGAAATAAATTGTCCAAGAGAATGATACTTCACAGTTCCACCAAACTTGTAGAAGCATACAAGAACATTAAACAGGCAATCTAAAAAGGAAACGAGAAAAGCTTACTGGACATACATGGAGAACATTATTTGCTACGACGAAAATATGGATGCAACACAAAAACAGAAAACAAAATTCTGGAAGCTCATTAAAAACACAAGAAAGGACAACACTGGAGTTTCACCCCTCAGAAAAAATGGCATTCTGATTGACGACACAAAACAAAAGGCAGAAATCTTAAATGAACAATACCACTCTGTATTCACTGTTGATAACATAGGAGAGAAAATACCAACTCTTTCTGACAACTACCATAACATGCCACACATAAATATCAAAACAGAGGGTGTCGAAAAAATGATGAAAAATCTGGATCCATCAAAAGCAAGTGGGCCAGATGAGATACCTGCACGTATATTAAAGGAATATGCACATGAATTTGCACCCCTTCTAGCCCCTTTCTATAACACCTCCCTATCTAGAGGCGAAGTCCCATCTGACTGGAGACAGGTCAATGTCATCCCTGTCTTCAAGAAGGGTGAGAAATACCTTACAAGCAACTATAGGCCCGTATCTTTGACTTGCATCTGCTGCAAGGTACTAGAACATATAGTTGTGTCCAACATGGTGAACCATTTTGAAATTCATGACATCTTAGTGGACTGCCAACATGGCTTCAGGGCCAAGAGAAGCTGTGAGACCCAATTAACCTCCCTTACACACGAGACAACCAACCACCTCCACTCTGGCATACAAAATGACTGAATAATTCTTGACTTCTCTAAAGCCTTTGATAAAGTGCCCTATAAGAAACTACTATGCAAACTTGATAACTATGGCATAAGAGATACCACCGTAAAATGGATAGGATTCTTCCTAAACAACAGAATACAGCAGTTTGTTCTTGATGGGGAGTCGTCCAGTAAACTTCCAGTCGTCAGCGGGGTACCCCCGGGGTTTGTGCCGGGACAACTTCTCGTTCTCACGTTTATAAACGATCTACCATCAGATGAATCATCACAAACCTATCTCTATGCTAATGACTGTATTCTTTATAGACCAATCAGGCACTTCTCCGACTGTGAAGCACTACAGAATGACTTGGATAAGCTAGCACAATGGGGGCAACAATGCGGCATGCAATTCCACCCTTCCAAATGTAACTCTATGTCTGTTACACGATCTAAAACACCGTTCAAATACAACTACGTTTTAAAAGAACACACTCTTGAATCAGTAGATACAGCAAAATACCTTGGAATCACCATCTCATCCAACATGACCTGGAACACACACATTAACAATATAACACAAAAATCACAGAAATTATTAGGATTTTTCAGGAGAAACCTCCAAATAAAGAATGAACAAACGAAGAGATACAAGTCCCTAGGTAGATCAAACCTGGCATATTGCTCAACCATCTGGTCACCACACACTAAAAACAGAAAAGCGAAATAGAAAAGGTTCAACGCAGAGCAGCCAGATACACAACAGGTAGATTCCACAACACTCTAGCAGCGTGACATCTATGTTGGACCACCTTGAATGGAATTCCCTAGAAACACGCAGAAACACTGCCAAAGTCACTATGCTATGCAAAATTACAAACAATCTGGTTGCCATCAATCCATACTTATATACAACATGTATCTCTTCTCAGACATCACTCACACGACACAGTCATAGTTTTCGATACAAACCCTTCAGCACACCCACTGACTACTTCGATCAAATTCAGCTTCTTCTCAGTTGTCCTTTGGAATGCACTACCACCTGATATTGTCTCTGCTTCTTCTTTGGATCAGATTAAATCACAGATCCAAACCCACTACAAATCTAAGCAGTTTTCTATTTTATATCTAAGGATTGATCGCAATTTTTGTTCGGTTCATGAACA
This sequence comes from Gigantidas platifrons, assembly GCA_002080005.1. Lineage (NCBI taxonomy): Eukaryota > Metazoa > Mollusca > Bivalvia > Mytilida > Modiolidae > Gigantidas > Gigantidas platifrons. The sequence goes on from MJUT01061709.1 coordinate 3,891, forward strand.
AATTACCTCAATCAGGTTGTACACACCGGGTAACCCGCGTAACGGGTTACGCAAGGGTGTGTACAACCTGATTGAGGTTATTTCGAATGAACCGAACAATTAATTTCGATCAATCCTTATAAATTAATTAACATTTTTTTTTTATATGACATTGAAAAATATATTTATTTATTTTCAAAATAAGGCAAATAATCGGAAATAAATCTAAATAATCCCATAGGTGCCCCATATTTTAAAGAAAATCGCATGATGACAACGGCACGCGACGCCTTGGGAACGACGTCTATTTTCAGATTCAGTACATACGAATATAACCTCAACTTTTTAAACCAATCAAAACACGTATTTAATGACATGTGACTCTAAAATTAATTTATATGTAAATACGTTTTTGTTTTTGTTATTGATTGTAAATCATGATCATGATGGTCTGTTCACTCCGATGCATAGTCGTCACAATTGACGGAGCACTGTATAATGTAGATGTAGATTGAATCGAACCCACAATGTCCTGCATAATTAGAAGTAATGATTCAATTACCATACGATCGGTGGCCACGACTGTTATCGACAAACGTACATTCGGCATCGGTTGACTGAGATAAGAGGTCAGAGTACAAGTTACCAATCAACGACAATCATGGCTTTCATATTCTTGAGGTATTCCGGCGACAATAATCACTCGTCATAACTCGGTTGACACCATCAGTTCCTCCATCTAGAAAAGAACAACATATATTCACCCGAGAACTAATTCCGATTGATCCACCCGTATATTCACTGTTTACCCTTCCGGAGAACCTGAGTTCACCCCCGGATTTTAGTGGGGTTCATGTTACTCGATATTTAGTTTTATGTGCATGTTTTGTAGATAGTTGTTTGTCCTTACGTAGTTTTTCTGTTGGCCATTGTGTTGTCTGTTATTCTTTGATATGTGGATTCTGGTTACCCTTTTCGCTTTTGGTATCTTCAAACTCTTATACTTTAGGATCTTCTGTGGACGCTGGTCTCTCAACCACTATGTCCGTATAGACTACTTCATCATTCTCTAATATAAACTTCTTGTGACTTCCGGTCTTAACCTTAATTTCCTCATTATATTCATATTTAACCTCCTGTTTTTCCCAATATTTATCCAGCAATATTTCAAAGCTCTTTACTGTTTTTGCTTGTACTAACTCGTGCGGCAGATCATTCCATATGTCAGTCACCTTGTTCTTAAAGCTGTGTTTCCTCAAATTCCGTCTGCAGTTTCTTTTTTGTATTTTTTACTATGTCCTCTGGTTTGCTCTGTCCTACTCATTTCAAAAAAATCTTTCTGCCACCTCCTTATCATAAATTCCGTTTACTATTTTGAATGTTTCAATCATATATCCCCTCTTAATCTGCGATACTTTAGCGTTGGCATTTTAAGCTTTTTCAGCCAGTCAATGTATTTCAGATGTTTCAATGATGGTACCTGTTTTGTTGTTTCGTCTCTATACATTTTCTATTAATTCAATGTCCTTCTTAGTGTACGGGGATCACACTGCCGCTGCGTATTCCAAATTTGGCCTAACCAGAGCTTGAAGTCAATATCTGAAGCTTGTTTCATGGAGGAAGGTGTAAGTTCTCCTAATTAGTCCCATTATGCTATTAGCTTTGTTGACTTTTTGTGTGATATGTTTACTGAAACTTAAATTTCTATCTACTAGCACTCCTATATCCTGTTCTCCTTCTGACATTCCCAATTCAACCTCTTCCCCTTCATTGTTATATAAGTGGTAGTTTCTATTGTTCTCTAATTTTGTCTTGTTTGAGATTGCCATGATTTTACACTTGTTTGGATGAAATTTCAGTAGCCATGTGTCTGACCATTTTTGGAGTTGATCTAAATCTGCCTGTAAACCACTTACGTCATCTTCACAGCTTATATTTCCTTGTAGATTTTTGTATCATCAGCAAATAAATATGTTGATGCATTGACACATTCCGGCATATCGTTTATATATATAACAAACAGTATGGGACCTAATACACTCCCTTGTGGTATGCCACTCGTTACCGGTCGGTCTCTGGATTCTGAGTTATTTACTGACACTTGTTGACTTCTATCACTCAAAAAATCTGCTACCCATTTTAATATTTGCTCTGATAGCCCATAACTTCTCAATTTTCTTAATAGCCTTTTGTGAGGGACTTTATCAAACGCTTTCATAAAATCCATGTATATTGAATCCAGAGTCCCTCCATTGTCTAGTAGTTCAGTCCACTCCTGAGGAGTCCTCCATTACTATTAATAGCTGTAAAGTAGTGGATCATCCTGATATAAACCAGGGATCTACACTAACAGTCGCCCAGTCGCCCAATGCGACTTAAAATTGTATTGGGCGAGTGAAAACTCGATTACTTCTCGCCCAGGTGACGACTGAAAATTTTGGGAGCGANTGCAGTGTCTACTGCTAAAAATGCCTAGATTTTTTATGAAGTCACGTGATCGGTGGTACGAATTCTTCCTCCAAGTCAGGAGAACGTCTTATCTCGGAATCGTCGTATTCCCGCACCTGTTTTTAGACGTACCAAAATTGCGACTGGTTTCCGATTTTTATTTTACATATTTTGGTAATGGTATATCGAAATCAGCGGTGTCAGTAGAATTATCCCTGAGAAATGATTGTCAGGTTCCCCAAGTCAATTTTTTGCCGCCGGGTCGTTATCTTTTATTACTATTACTAATAAATACAATAAAATAAAATAAAATGAACACACCGGCCCTCTATTCTAACTCTAAGATAGCCAAAGCGCTTTTGCTTAGGATATCGGTAAAATGATCATGATTTAAAACCTGTACGTGACGTACATTATGGATAAAATGGCCACCGGTGATGTGCCCAGTGGAACCGTTCTGACTATTTACAGAAATATACGCATTTATCAACGAAATATGAGTGATGCAATTTTATTGGCTTAGCAAAAGCCTTTATGATTTATTTTGTGACCTTCACGGGAAAGATACCAAAACACTGATTTGACAGAAACAAGAAAAAAACAAAAATTTTAACACAACACACTCCTTTATACCATTATAGGACCAAAAGTGAGACCAGGTGTACCATTGGTGGTAAGCATATTCTACATCCCATAAGACATATGTTTGTTCATTTTGAATTTGTGGTTTAACATCTCTTGAAAAAAAAACCCTGCATGCAAGCCTGTCCTTAAAATTTTCCTATGGTAGGGGAAACCAACAATCAATTTTACATGGCCAAATGACAATACATAATTGTTTGTTGGCAATATATTTCAACTATTTCAGAGCCTATGGCTAAGCAAACCACAACTGAAAATTAAAAGAATGAAAGTCATATTTCTAATTCTTTCAGATTTTGTTTTAATCATATTCATAAATACAGTATACAGTATAAGATTAAAATTGGTGATTAACTTTAAAACACATATAACATATATCCGCAACAGAATACCGAAGGAACAAGTTAAAGGAATTATTCAAAAAAACAACAGAATCCAAAAACAAGTCAAAATTGACTCGTCAAAACGGAGATATTGTTAAAATATCTGATTTACCATATCTGTAATCTACCTGAAAAAAAGCTGGGCACCCAAATTATTTGTTGGGCTCCTTGAAAATGAAAGTTAGGAGACCAGGTGGCGACCATGGTTCAAAAGTTAGTGTATATCCCTGTAAACCCAAACTGCTTGTCACTGAATAGCTTGTTTTGAATCATATGCCCAACTATGGCTTCTCTGACTATTTTTTCCATTAATTTTCCAACTACACTTGTTAGACTTACAGGTCTATAGTTACCAGGGTCGGATTTATCTCCTTTTTTGAATAATGCGATTATGTTTCTTAATTTCCATATGTCTGGTACTATTCCTGATTGCACTGATCAGTGATGCCGATTGTATATCTTAGACAATGGCTTCGCCAAAATTTCAGCAGTTTCTTTTAATGCTTTTGGATGTATTCCATCAAGCCCTGGGGATTTCTCTTTAATTTGGTGTTCACTTTTATTTCTTTGGGTCAAGGACGTTATACGTCCTTGTTTGGGTTGAAGATGTTGAACTGTTTTTGACATTCACGTGATTATATATGTTGGCTATTGTATATTTTTTATTCTGTTTTTGATAATATACAAGCATTAATTTTCCTTCTTCAGTGTTTAATGCAATAAATAAATTTGATTCGAGTTGTTGATGAGATGTACGGATTGTAATCACCACTAATTTAGTGAAACCGTAATTGATTTTCCAATGTCGTAAGCGGTTCAAGTGATCACGTGATATTAGGTGTTTCCTGTTTTACTGGAATTGCTCTACGGAATATTTTGTGGTACCTGTAAACGTTATGTAGACTGTTACAGTTGATTGCAGGGATTATTCAACAATTGCATATATGAGATGTATGTCTGTTTCTAGTATATTTATCATTTATTCTCAGTAACATGCCCCCAGATAACATTTTGCATCATAAACAAGAAGTGTCACAACTCGACCACATCGCTACTGTATTTCAGTAGCTCACTACATCAAACGAATCGACGAAATTTATCTAGTAAATGTACAAATTTCAAAAATGAGATGCATGCCATATTCATTGTCACTATGACATGGTCTATGTGTTTTGTATTTCCACAAATACCTGCACAAAATAAAGATGATTGGTAATTGGCACTATCATGACATTCATGTCACCAGTTGTCTGAACATCTTGTATTCTACTACAGTATCACAGTAAAGCAGCAATTTACAGGTTACACTTCCGGTAAAAACAATGATCATGTTAAATTTGCTGTAGACACACTTGTAATAATAACCTTTCATTTAAAATAAATTGAAAGATACAACAATGCTGATTTTACCAGATAAATCTTTTCGATGCAGTTTACGAATGTAGTTTAAGCGCAACATCAGGGTTTTTGCTGGCTCTATTGGGAATTGCCACCTAACCTAAATTGGGAAATATTATCGACATTATTATCGACAAAATATGAATTTGAAATTAACTTAGGCAATAATAAACAAAATAACTTTGCAGTATAATTTATTTCACTCAATTACAACATCATGTATCTGTCCTTTTCATTTTTGAATTTGTCTACTAATGTGTCAAAAGCTTCCAAATTCATTTGGGTCAATCTTTACCTCAGAAGAGTTTTAATCAAATTCATATATGAAAAGCTCCTTTCCATAGAGGCAGGGATGATATTCATCAAGTAAAGGATGGATGAATTAGTGGGATCAGTTTGAAAAAGTTCACAATATTTACACAAATAACCTGATATGATTTAATTCAACTATAATATACACATGTAACCAGGGAAAACTTTGCTTAATTTAAGAGAACTAAACAGTCTCATATCCTGCTTAACGAATGTTGGATGATTTTCATCCAACTCTGAATTTTTAACGTTATTTGTGCTGTCTGTAATAGAAGATAAAACAAAATAAGAATAGCAACACTATCAGTATCGTCGCCGTGAGTTTGACATTCGACTTCACAAATGCTTATTTCATCATCATTTCATATGGGTTTCTTCATTTTCATTGTCACAAAAAAAGAATAAATTGACAGTGTTTGTTTTGCCTCTTTAGGCTTTATATTTATTCAGGTATTATTTACTGTTGTGACACATGTTTATGTCAAAAAAGAACGACGAATGATTGTACAGAAAAAGCTTACAGATGACCGGATATGTAATCGCGTAATATAAAAAATGTTTCCGGAAACGGTTACTAAATCCGGATTTTTACCGACAAGTAACTGCAATCAGTTTGTGAATTATTTGGCTGATTTTGGGAAAAATGGACCCTATTTTTCATTGGGAATGCGGCCGAAATTCGGCAGTAAAATAAGGGGAGCAAAAACCCTGAACATGGTAAGTACATATTAGTTTTCATTTCCTGTCGATTTTAGACTTTTGAAATGGTGAAACAGAGTATAGTTAACTCGCAAGACCTTGCAACGTTGCTATTGCAGGGCTCACGTTGGAGGGAGATTCGGGCGAAGAAGTCGCCTTGTGAAGGTTGACTTCGCTTTCTTGTTGGTCAAAAGCGAAGTTCAAGTTGCCCTGTAATTTTGAGGAGTCGCCCTATGTCGCCGCCCACATATTTTCTCCACTTGTCATTTATGAAGATGTCGATGTAGTGGACATGTGATGTTTATTGAAATCTATCGTATCCGTTATCAAGTATTTTGAAAGTGATTTTCTTGGAAAGTAATCATTACTTTCAACAATACAAACTTTTGATTTATTTTTTTCTCATTTCTGTGACATAAAATCATAGTTCTTATATCAAATATGTTCATATGCGAAGATTGCAATTCAAAATTCGTCGAAATGCACGTAGACGCATTAGATATTTATCCATCTGCATTGGTATTTTATACTTGACACCGGTTTAATATTACAATCTAATTGATCTATCGAACTGTTTATTTACATATAGGTAAATCATTTTCATACAGACAGTCATGTGTGAACGTTAACACATAAAAAATAAACTTTGAACTACAGTAGCTTTCCTCAGTTGTTGCAATGTGATTTGAGGTCTGGCAAATAATAATTACAGCCTTTACTTTCTTCAATTTTTGACTATCAGTGGCAATTTACGTTTGTGCTGTATTTTCATTCCCTACTGTACTCACTACTGTACTTGTATATATAGATGGACCATTGAGTAAATTGACATACAAATGTAGAGCTTTCTAACTACATTGTATTACTAAATTTGGGCAGGGTAACATCAGAGGCGTCGCGAAACAATGTTTCGATTAATCACAATTAACTTCTCCCAGAAGTCTCCCCCACTTCTCCCTGTGAGCTCTCTGAAAGAGAAGTCACTTCTCCCTCCAATTTGAAAGTAGTGGAAGCCCTGTATTGTACCAACTGTATTTAATACACATTAATCAGTTTAAGAACATGTACAAAATTAATTTTTTGTTTTTGCATAGCCACATAAATTTGACCTTGGGTGCATCCACTGACCTTGTATTATGTGCAAATGTGCATTGTCAGTCTTTGAAATTAAGCAGAAATCTAAAGTCTTTTTAAGGACTCCATTTTGGCCAAACACTTCTCTGACAAAGCACTGTTGCCATATACATTGTATATCGTGCAATAAAAATTATTTTAATATCAGTCTCCAAAAGGTTATTGTCACGGCATTGCATTTATAGAAACATCTAATAAGACTACATTTGTACCATAAAACAGGCCTATAAACCAAGAAATGGTTATCAATTTGTGACAAGCACATCCTCATAGTATCACTATCAGGTATGTAATACTGAGTCAGTCAAGGTTACATTGTTTGACATGCATGCATAACTTGCAGTTGAAGAAAATAATAACCCAGACAGTTATGCCACCACCATCAAATGCTGTCGTAATGGTTGCTTTCGGGACTCACTACTTTAAAATTAGAGGGAGAACTGGATGCAGTTGAAGATAAAAATAACCCAGACATTTATGCCACCACTTTCAAATGCTGTCGTAACCATTATTTTTCTTTCCTGAAATGTAGTGTTCCTACATTGTATACTGCCAAACCCTAAAACGACCATTCATCTGCCTCAATAAAAAGATACTGCCCAATGAAATTGTTTCTAATTATGAATATTCCAATGAAAAGTGTAATGTAACAGGGCTCACCACACATAGCAGGGATGCAAATTAACTATTTTTTCCCAGTAGCCAGCTGGGCTACTGACTTCAAATTTCTAGGGGCCCAGCTAAATTTTTAAGGGCCCAGTTTTATTTTTCAGTCGATGAAAAAGAAAAATCAAAACATTAAGACATGAATAATTATTAAATCATTTTAAAGACCCATTTAATCAGGTAATACAGGCTTTTTAAATACTTGTAGCAGTATGAATTTTTATCTTCGTCTGTCTTCTTCTTTTGTGGAGGTTTTATGCCACTGATAAACTCCCACATTTTCAAAACAGGAATTAACTACCTACTTATAATTTAAACTCTTAAAGGGGAATGGTTATGCAAAAAAGATTTCCAGAGATGTTGAATTAATTTATGTGATAGATCCAGCAACAATTAAATTTAATCAGGTCTTGTCCTGATCTGACCTAAAAAAAATCCTAATTTTGTTAGGAATGCATTTTTTGTGATGTCAAACTTGTCTATAATGACGTTTGATGGCAATTTAGTAAGCAGTCTTTATGTGACTGTCAGTCGGCATACAT
>MJUT01061709.1:12827-27101 GCA_002080005.1 Gigantidas platifrons
ACAGCAGGAAGAAACCCAATCTGGAAAAATATGTAACATTTATCCCATTTCCGACAAAGTTGAAAGACCACAGGCCATTTTGAACTACAGATGCCTAGATTTTAGTCACGTGGTGATGGAAGTCACATGACAGTATTATCTGAATACCAGTATCACGGAACCGACGTATAACTAACTGTGTAACCCTCTATAAATAAAGAATTTATTATTATTATTATTATTATTGCAGGTGCCCGTTCCTACTAAAATGACGTTTACAATGCGTATAGGAAGAAGTTCTGATTAATAAAAATAGGAATGTGCCGGTCTGACAGAATAAATAAACAAATTTCAAGTCTGTCTGACATTTTATTAAAACTGTAAATGGAATTTAATGCCGTTCTAGAAATTCTGTTGGCAGTGGAAACTTGGAGTAATGAATAAATTTCAATCGCCAACTGGGCGACCGCAAAGTAATATTTGATCGCCCAGCTGAAATTTTACTCGCCCTGGGCGACTCGGTGACCGTTAATTTGCATCCCTGCATGGTAAAAACAGGGTGACTTGACTTCTCTCTCAGTTGACTTAAGGGCGAAGTGAGGGAAAATCTGGGAGACTTCCGAAAATCGATCCCGATTTTAACGTTTCTTTCCCCACTACCGCATATTCCCATACCTTTCACAAAATGAACGTGTGCTCACAATGATCTTAAAAAGGATGCAATTAATGAGTTTGGAATAAAATATTGAACATCAAGCCCTGTATGGGTCATATTTCAGGAACATGGGGGCTTCTTTTACGTGAATATTGAAGAAAAAGTGTGATTATTGAAAATTTATAGGCGACGTCTCAAAATAACAGGGCGACTGAAATTTCGTCTTTGGGCTGAGTTGGAGCGACTTCAGAGCCGTGAAGGCGACTTTGTCGCCCAAGTCGCCTGGTTTGGTGAGCCCTGATGTAACTGATTGTGAGATGTCCAATCTAATAATGTAATGATGACTGGATGTTTCTAGCTCTGTGCATGTATATATTTTAAACGCGAAGCTTGAGAATGACCACCTCAATGTTTAACCGTTTAACCTGGGAAAACCGTGGTATAAATGATTTGTAACTTGAAGCTATGCAATATCACATCTACATATGTAGGTTGTTGATTATTGCACGGGCCAGCTCTCCGAGAGTAATAAAACTACAGCCCAGATTTAAAATAAGCAATATCTCGTATCTGTATTATTTCATAGTTCTTAACTGTTGCTTACTTTCTGGTATATAAACCATAAAAGAATGCATTCATGTTACAATTATGAGAATGATACATAGAAACCGCTAAAGGTCTTAAATCTGTTAATGTTTGGAAAAAAACTACACATGTACCTACAAAATGTGATATGTTTAAAGGGGCCGTTGTGATCTTGTGGTACATTATGTAGTTGGATTGATAACTACCTGAACTAAAATTGTGAGTTTGAATGGCGAGGTGTACACGAATGAGTCGATACAACATTATGTGATAAAGTCTGTAAGAGACTTACGATTGGTCAGTGTCAGATTTTCTCGGGGTACTCCAGTTTCCTCCATCAATAAATCTAACTGCCACGATATAATTGAAATACATGTATTGTTGGGAATGGGGTTAAACACCAAAGTCACCTTAGTTTTAATACAGCTAACTTTCCACAGTAACTGACATTACAGAACAGTTCTGTAGAGATATCTCATTAGATTTTATCTTTATGTGTAAAACATCTACTATTTCTGTTTATTTTTACATAAATAACTACCGGGTACTTGATATCATGAACTTAGCCATGCATGTTATAATCTTAACATGATTAGTGGAGGTAATATATGATACAAAAGAATTTCATTGTGATGTTTGTAAACATCGTTTTGAATGTCAAAATGATTTTTATATAGTTTTTTGTTTCAAATAAAAATAATAAAGAAAAAAATGTGAAATTATATGACTAGGCAGATCCAATCCTCATATTTCTGTCTGATGACGATCATGAGTTTTTGTAAATTCGAATGACAGGGATGATATTCAGTTATTTAACTGATTTCAGATATCTTCATTTGGGTAAAAATATGAAAGGTACAGAACAGGTAAAAAATGACCTTTTAGGGGGGGGATAGGGGTATGTAGATTCAAGAATTTTTCATTGATTTTTCTATTCAGAATCATTCCTGGAATTAATATAATAATCTTTGAGGAAAATTTTCCTAGTGTCAATTTCATGTGGCAACAATTCACCTGCTTGAAGAAATTTAATTTTCATACTATAAACCTTTTGTTATAGAAGAAGCTGTCCATGTCCTTTAATAGAATACCTGATTTGTATCTACAATGTACAATTATTATTTTTCATATCTACTTTACTTAAGACAGCAGACTAATTTACCATCCAAAGAATTAATAGAATTATAAAAAGTAATTTTTCAGGTTTACAATATGATAGTTATACTAGTGACAATTAAGAAATATTTTCGAAAAACATGGTTTTACAATGTATTAGATATTTTCAAACATACATTCTGTACGTAAGAAGCATAATATATATCTGCTTGAATAATTGTGATAAGATGATATGTTTGACCATGATCATCAATAAACTATTACTGCCTTAAATTATTTCAGGGACTGTTCGTGGTCTGATCGTATGGTAGTTGGATTTACAACTACCTGTGCAATCAGTACCTTTCATCTAAAGTTGTGAGTTTGAACCGCTCATGGTGAGGTGTACATGTATTTGATACAAAATTTTCAGTAATTTGCGGCAAAACAACTCTCTGGGTGCTCTGGTTTCCTCCACCAATAAAACTGACAACCACGATATAACTAATATTGTTGAAAGTGGCATTAACCACCATTACAGTAACCCAATATCTGCGTGAAAAATTGTGATAAGATTTTTGACCATGGTCGTACATAAACTTCCTTAAATTATTTCAGTTTGAATTGCAGCATTTTTATATAAATTTATATAATTATTCAACATGTCCAATTTGTTATCTTCTTGTTTACAAATTGTATTTTGGAGTCCATAAATTATTAATATAGACAGCAGGTTAAACATATCGACAACAGGTTAAGGACACTTAGTTCAATGTACATGTATTTTATTACAGCATACTGGTTGTTCATTCATGATGTGTCTACATTCCTAATTATTAATATAATTTAAATTGCATTTTTGTATATTATTTGAAAAGAAATTATTACTGATATACTGAAATGAAGTATTTATACTCTTGTCCAGTTTGTGATTTGTAGACTAGTAGAGGTCGTCCTTGTCGTGATCATACATGTATGGTAGTTGGGTTTACAACTACCTGTGCAAGCAGTGCCTATCAATACTAAAGTTGTGAATTCGAACCCCGCTCAGATCACAGCAAGGTGTTCTAGATACAATTTTATGTGATAAAGTTTGTCAGTGACTTGTGACAGGTTGGTGGCTTTCTCCCGGTACACTGGTTTGCTCCACCAATAAAACTGACCACCATGATATAATTGACATATTGTTGACAGTGGGGTTAAACACCTTAACTCTATTACAGCTTGGTTCATTCATAATATTAAGATTCCTAATTACGAATAATAATTTACATACAAAATGTACATTTTTGTATAATTATTTGATTAAAGAAATTATGGTATACTACAAATGTATACTGAAGCAGTGAAGGAGATGTTTGAACTCTTGACCCATATGCATTTGTGAAATCATAGTGACATTATTTCACCTTAAAAGTGGTATTTCTATCATTTATTATTAATTATTAAAGTAATATTAAAAATATACAGTATTAGAATCAATAGAAATAGTTTTAACATTGATTATATCTGAAAATTAATTAGAAAAAATATTAAAAAAAAGAAGAAAAAAAGTGCCCTCAGATCTTCATTTGAGAAGCCGTTATGGTCGTGATTGTATGGTAGTTGAATTTATAACTACCTACGCAATCAGTGCCTATCACCACTAATGCTGTTGAGTTTGAATCCCACTCGGGCAAGGTGTACTCGATACAACATTATGTAATAAAGTTTGTCAGTGACTTACGACAGGTTGGTGGGTTTCTCCAGGTACTCCGCTTTCCTCCACTAATATAACTGAAATATTGTTGAAAGTGACGTTAAACATCATAACCCTAAAACAGATCTTCATTTGTGTTTCCTTCTGAATTCATAAAATGATACAGACGTGCCGTGCCCTCTGATTGCAGACTGGATTTCTGGGGAAAACACCCAACAAAAATGTAAATTTGTATACCATTAAAGCCTTTTCGCTTTGTCTGTGTTGTCAAGCTATTTATGAAACAATCAAAGAAAAGATGTGATTGTTAGAAGTTGTTCTGTAATGTGCTGTATAATTTGTTTCTTATATATATTATAATGGTCATTGGCTACTATACGTAGCTGTAGGCTAATAATAAAGACGTAGCACATCAAATATCAATATAAGATTACTGTAGACTAAATTGAGACAGGATATTAATTTCATTTAGAACAATTCACAGAAGATAATACTGTGCTTTCTGAAATTGTAGCTTCTTAAAAGAGAATTTAGATAATAGTTTTTTTTTTTAGCTGTAAGGAAAAACAAAATACACAAAGAAGATAAAAAAAAATCAATGTGATATTTACGATCCCTATTGATTGATAGAATGCAATGTACTGTAGGTAGTAAACACAGATATAGGGAATCAATTAAAGTTTATATAATGTCAGTTACATTTTGGATATTGGCCTGGGTCGATAGTAAATGTACATTTGTATCTTGATTGGCCTGGGTCGATAATGCATGTACAAAATGTATCTTGATTGTCATGGGTCGATAGTACATGTGTCTTGATTGGCCTGGGTCAATAATACATGTTCATGTACATTTGTATCTTGATTGGCCTGGGTTGATAATGCATGTTTGTGTATCTTGATTGGTCTGGGTCGATAATACATGTGCATGTGTCTTCATTGGCTGGGTCAATTGTATGTGTATCTTGATTTGTGCACATAGAATGAAAAATTAAAACTATGGGAAGTGAATGAAGATTACAGTATTAAATATTTGCATGCCTGATCAGAAGGCATAAATTATTTAAAGAAATGAAAAATGTTTATACAAGTATTACTTAATAATATAATAGAAGCTGAGCAAAAATGTTGAAATTATCGAAGAGATTTTCTAAATCGGAATCCCTGAATTGAATACATTTTGTACTAAAGGATTAATTTCGCGAGATATTAAAGTGAGTTTTATTTGTTTTATAATTAAATGACGAAAATTTCATAAAATGATATTTTAAAACCACTGAATTCTATTTAAAATTTTCAATTATGTCACATTTTATAATGCAATTAAATCATGTATTCTTAAAAATATCAAAAATATTCTATAATATTATAAAATCTGTTAAATGTTACAGTACATGCAATACAGTGACATTTCAATAATTAGATCACAAGTATTTTTACTTTCATTAGATTATCAATGCAGATCAGATGTACTAAAAATTACAACATGGAAGTAAATTAATATTTTCTTAAAGTAATATGAAAGGTAAATATCATGGAATTTTTGGTTTAAATATTTTTACTTAATATGTCACTTAATTTTAACTAAAATCAACTGCTTAACATTAAAAATCCACTCAAAAGCAGATTTGAAGAGCAAATCGCAAAATATTTGACTACAGATAATTCTGTTTTCCCGTACAGTAATGCAAAGGATATGCGTGTGACCCAAGATTTGAATTCTTTCGTGGAGATAATCGCTCATGCACAATGTTCAGTTGATGAAAAAAAAGAAAATTATATTCTGTGTGTACCACATAAGAATAATTGAAAAAAAAAAATGGTTCACACGACATGAAACAGACAGATTCCTCAATAATCATTGTCAGGACTGTGTGCGTGCTTACCTCAGCATCCATGATTGTTTATCTTTTCTTCATGAGGACATGATCGGCAATCATCGGAACAAAACAACCGAAAGTTAATCAGTCTCCAAAACAATGGCGAGGACGATAAACATGCACATGGATTTGCAGATTTCTAGTTGTTGGGAACATATTTCGACTTAAAACATGCATGAATAGCTTAGTAAAGGTACCGCCGTATTCCAAATTGAATTTTCAGGGGGAAATTTTCTTCACCGAAAGCTGGTGTAATATTACTTTAACACCAGTGTCTCTTATGGATGGTGATAATGATATGTAGTTTTTTGAATATCGAAAGTAATTACTGCATACATTGTAATTAATATAGTTGTACAACTGTATCTCGTTATCTTGAACTCAATGAAATATTGTTGAAAGTGGCACTAAACACCATAACCATAACTCTTGAACTCTGATAAGTCGTTTTCTTCGATAATGTGAAGTAAGAATTTAATCTGTTCATAGTTATTTTTAGCTAAATTTTCCCTGATAATCTGGTACGGTAGTCCCCCTGTCTTATCAGGACAAATTTCAGATGCTCAAGATAGTGAAATACTACTACTAATAGTACTACTGTCCCCCTCAAGAGAGGTCACTTGTCTTATAAGACCACTTTTTCCATGCAGAATGGGTGATCTTATATAAATGAAAGAGGCACTACTGTACCCTTACAGGACTTACTGGTTCAAACTGACGTGTAGTATACACGACGTAGTTTCCTTTGACACAAGAAGATTTTTAGTGGACTATTTTACAATCTTGAATAACACGACGGGTGCCACATGTGGAGCAGGAACTGCTTACCCTTCCAGAGCACCTGAGTACACCCCCAGTTTTCTATGTAATGTTTTGTAGATCGTTGTTTGTCCTTTTGTCTTTTTTTCTTTTGGTCATTGTATTGTCTGTCCTTCTTCGATTTACGGCTTCTTATAACCCCTTGGGTATCTTCAAACTTTTCTTTCATGTACCGGGGTAAATATTTGTCACAAAATTATTACCTAAGAATTGAATGCATTCTTTTGAAGTTTCATTGGGGTATGAAAGCGTTGACCGAAGTACATTTTCTACCGCGCTTCATGTTGAAAATGTAGTTCAATCAACGCTTTCATACCCCAATGAAACTTCAAAAGAATGCATTCAATTCTTATAATTATATTTAATTCACACCAAAATTTAATATAGTTGAATTTTTCGTTGTGAATTTTATTTGTGTTAGATTATTTGCTGTTGGAAATTACTATGCCATTGCTTGTTTACATCTGACGTCGTCATGGAGGCACGTGCAAGTTCGGGTTTGAGTTTCATTCGGATGTGAAACATCTCTTTTATAATAATATGACCACTTCAGAACCAATCATATTGTAACATTTCAATGAAAAACTGAAGTAATGTAATTATATGTATATGAACACAAAACTGTCTGATCTCTTAGTCTATTATCTTTACATTAAAAAGAAAACACAGACTACTTGTCATAGAATTGGTGACAATGACTTCTTATGTTACTTCCTGGTGTGATACTTACAATGACAATTTCAAGTGTGAAAACAACATTATAGTTTCTCCTCCCTCAATTATTTAAATATGATAATTTTGTATATTTCCTGAATTCGTCATAATTCATGAATATAGAATATTTGATGACAAAAGATTATTATTTTTTCATTATTATTTTTTTCAGGTGTACAGTTTGTATGGATGAAGGATAACATTATTTGTATGACAGAATGAGTATAAGTAAGTTTTATATCATACATGTACAATCAAACCTGCTTTAGTGACCACCTCTATTAAGCAATAACTTGTATTATGTGACATTATACAATTACGGCCCTCGGAAGAGGTGACTACCCAAAATTGTCAACCCCACTAGGGTTATTTCCCCAAGGGCTTTAGCCCGAAGGAAATAACCCTAGTGGGGTTGACAATTTTGGATATTCACAGATTCAGAGGGCCCTAACTGTTTTATTATACCGAACAAACAGTTGAAATATACTGTTTAATATTTGAATTGTTAAAGTATTATTCCATGTTTTTACACCGTTGAATAATAGGGTTATTCAATGGACGTGTGTAATTCTTGGGGTTATTCACTGTTGAATAATAGGGTTATTCAATGGACGTGTGTAATTCTTGAGGTTATTCACCATTGAATAATAGGGTTATTCAATGGACGTGTGTAATTCTTGAGGTTATTCACCGTTGGCGGCGATTAGAAGCAAAAATATCCAGATTATTTTATGTCATGTGATTATCTTTTAACCAATAGAATTGATTCTTTATTATGTGAGGTATAATAATAAATTTTATTTCCCTTCACAGTGCATTTCATTTCCCTTCACAGTGCATTTCATATCAATTAAACCTGTATTAAACGAACACCTGTCTTATGTGGCCATATTTCACTGTTCCCTTGGACGGTCACATAAGACAGGTTTGAGTGTAAATGTATTTGTATCATGGTCAAGGTTGATTGGTTTTAATTGTTCACTTCTAAATTCTAAAAGTACCGTAATAAAGTGTACATTTACGAGAATCATTATTTTATAATATTTGATAGAATTCGCAATAAATGGCTTGAAGTAGCCGCTGAATGGCAATAACATTTTGAAGTTGGAAAATTTTGTTTGAACTTTGAAAATCATATATTGGATTATTGGAATATACACTGTGACTATGAAATGTTGAACAGCAATAAAAGCACTGTTTCTTTACTTTAATTTGTGTTTACGCATACCTGTTAACCCTCCCGCATTTCGCGGGAGACTCCCGCTTTTGAGCTCGGCCTCCCGCAAAGAATGTGCCTCCCGCGCGGGAGACTAAAAACTCCCGCTTTGAAATACTTCTCCCACATTATCTCCCGCGACCATAAATTTGATTAAAATCGAAAAATTGGACGCCATTTTTGTTGTTTTTATCAGCTGGGTCATTAAAACATTTGCGTGAATCAGCTGATTGTTACTCGGAATTCTCTCGGTTTTTACTAGAAACGCCGATAATGTAAGTTGTTTACAATATCGAATGGATAGCTACACGAATCAAAGTTGTGGAAAAGAAAATTTGAAGGCGAATATCGTTCAATTACTTACTTAAATACGAAAAAAAAACTAAAAATACAATTCAACTATGTCACAATCAAGGAGACGTTGGAATTCAGGACCTAGCACCCTTTCTTCAAAGAAAAAGAAACATTATTGCAAATTCTTTGAGGACTGGACAAAATTATACGATCGGATGCAGCCTACTTCTTTAGGGAATGATATGGCATTTTGCAAACTTTGTTCTACAAATTTTAGTGTCAGCCATGGTGGTGTATATGATATTAAAAGACATGCTGATGGAGATTCACACAAAAAAGCAGTTGCTTCAACAAGGAAATCAACCAATCTTAAAAATGCAGACCCAGAGAGAATTTTTTCTATGTTAAAAAGAATCCAGACAGATATGAGATCTGAGTTGAACAATGACACACTTTGTTCTTTATTATGTGCAAAGCAAAATCATAANTTGTTGTGTTATGAGTACGAACCAAGTGACTCTGGTCTAAGATCAGCAAAACAAGCTGTATTGTCCTACCAAAGTGGTTTGAAGTAATGTTGCCCAGCAACAACAATAAAAGTTGTACAGTAAATTTTGTTTGCTTTAATCTAAAAATTTTAGTGTTAAAAAGTTCGTCACGCAAAATCTCCCACATTAAATAGTTGGAATGTGGGAGATCTCCCACATACACAATCTCTGAGGTTAACAGGTATGGTTCACGTGTAATGTTGGATATTGTCTCTCATGTTCATTTACATCCATATCCTTCCTTACTAAGAGAATATTTTGATTTTAAACATACAATGTATATTATTCATAAGAATACATATGAATGGGAATGAGCAGTATAATTGCTAATAAAAAATCGTGAAATCTGATCTGCGAAATTGATCACTTGATATAGACATAACATAAATATATGATATTGATAATCAATAATATGCAAATATTTATTTGATTTTTTTGGTTGTTTGTACACATACCTCAAATATGATATTATTTTTGTATTATGCAAGAAAAACTGAAAAAGTTACTGATAAGGAATAAACAAATATGATGTAAACAAATGTGAAATGAAGTGTTAATTAATTGTTGATGTGTTAATTAATTATATAAGAACTAAATTAAGGAAAATGAGAAAAATAGAATATTATAGCCTATGTTTAAATTTGAAGGAAAGAGATTAAATCAGCTGAGAGACAATAAGATCAATTAAGGTACACATGTACATTAGATAAATACATACATGTACAAAAAAATGTAGGTATCACTTATTATTTGTACAATTCTGAATCAATGTTTATAAGTATTGATGAAACGATTGTCGCTTATGAGCGAGTTTACCTCTGTTTAAACAACTTGGATGGATGAGTATTGAACAAAGAATCAAATACCATAAATATCTTCTTGTTTCAAAATGTCTAAAGAATGAAGCACCTGTATATTTAAAAAATAAAATCCAATACTTGTCTGATAAAAATCCTTACTCTCTCCGAAATGTTGTAAGTGAAAAATTACAAATCCCAAAGGCAAAAACTGAACTTTTTAAGAAAACTTTTACATACTCTGTACCAAAGCTATGGAATGATACGGCAAGCTTCCTCTCTCATAATGCATTTAAAATAAAAGTTAAAAGACTCATTTTAAATGAATGTAGGAAAAAAAGTCACAGGAAAAAAAGTCACGGAAATAAAGTCACAGTTTATATTTTTAATGAAACATATCAAATTGCAAATGTTAAAAAAATGTTTAATCATTTATTTTTTTACTCAGTTTCATATCATTTAATATTTATATAATATATAAAAAATCTTGAAATTATATTTGTTTATTTTATGTCTGTAAAGTTCAAAATCAAAAAATTATGAAATATTCAAATTTAATTTTAAACTTTGCATTTCATATTTAAAAAAAAAATACATGTCAAAGAAATGTTTTGTAATTATTTTTTAAAAACAAGGAAGTCTTAAATTTCTTAAATGTGTTTTCAACAATTATCACACACACCATGTTCCTGTCATGAGTAAAAGGAGGAAGCCATATACACTACCTGAACAGGGGTGACAATACCCAGATATGATCTATAGTAAATTTCAAATTTGTTTGTTTTACATTTAATTAATGTCACAAAAAAGTCACAATTAACACTTGATCAAACAAATATTCATGAGAAAAAACCCTGAAAATTAAATACCCTATAATAATATTCCACAAAATATAACCTTATTGTGACTTTTTTTCCTGTGACTTTTTTTCCTACCAAATTTGTGACTTTTTTTCCGTTTACCTTTTAAATGATGATGTACCTTAAATTACCATTAAATATTTACTAAATCTTTTTGTGTATACTTATAATTACAATGTATATTGCTTCTTGTGTGTAACTTTTGTATAGTGCAGTGTTCGACGTTAAGTGGTAGTCCGAAGCCCGTGTCTAGTAAAAATTATATCGGTCTAGTTGTATGGTGTTGCTGGTGGCCCTATTGGTCTAGTGAATTTGAAAGTAACCAAGTGTAGCTAAATACCTTTTCTGAATGACTCGACGAAAATTTTGACTCGTTAATGTGATAATTTTCTTTTATTTTCGTACAAAAATAGTCACCGACTTGTTTACTCATAAAAATGACCTTAACTGGTACCTTCAAATATAGCGATTCGTGGGTACTTAGGCATTTTCATTTCGGCAACCAGTCGTAAGATGCATCTAAATCCCATCGACAGAAAAGTTAAGTACAACGTGTCAGTTAAGTACAACGTGTCGTCGTGTTGCAAAGGTATTTGTTGATCGTTAAATGTTAAAACGTGAAAATAATCTTTAATAAGATATAATTTTTACTTTTTATGAGTAAAAATAAAGAAAATAAATATTTTTTACCATTTTCCCCAGTATGAATCGTTACGGATAGTGCTCTGTCATTATGGTTTTTAGTTGTTTATGGTTTCGATAAATCAACATGGTCTGGGAAGTGGCAAGACGGTGCTATTCCGGGGAAGAAGTTGAAAAAGCCCTCTAGAACACCAGAGGAGGTGTCACAGGCTAAAAAAAACAATATGAACAGAAAAGATCACGATCTTTTAAGCTCCAATGGACCACTAATCACCCTTGGCTACGCTACGACGAACTTCTTCTCTTCATAGTTTCCTCCACAGTGGAGCACACGGTAAATGTTTTTTTTTTAGGATTTAAAACTAAAAACATATTGGAACCAATTGAATATTTTCATTTACTCTTAGTATTAAAAGGCTATTACTTTTAGGTATTAAAAAGTAAAAGATGTTTGCACAATAAAGTTATTTACAAAATTTACAATCCTAAAATCAAAGAGCCAATTAGTCTTATCACAGTCGAATGAATTTTCATAAATAGAGAAAAATAGTGAAAATTTAAATGTTGAGGTATTATAATATATATATACATGTGTAAGAGACAAGTTGTAATACACCAACATCTAAATTTTCACTATTTTTCTCTATTCATGAAAATTCATACACTGTGGTCCGAACATGAACAAATGATGTATTGTACATACTGCAAAAAACAGTTTAAGGACAAAACTGGGGCTCGGAAGTTTGTTACAGGATGTAACAACTTTAGAATAGACACCATCCAAATGCATGTATAAAATTAAACAATGAAAATTTGTTTCTTCTTTTTCTGATAAACATATCTTCGGTCTAGTGTGCACTGCTTAGGTCTAGTAACTTTAGCAAGTCACTGGCCCAGATGTCTAGTGGTTAAAAAAGTTTTTGGCGAACACTGTAGTGTATTTTACAATGTATGTTGAAATATGTCAACGAGGGCCTCAGGGAAGATTAGTTATTAACTAACTGTGTAACCCTCTATAAATAAAGAATTTATTATTATTATTATTATTATTATTATATTATTATCATCTGCCCAGAAGTCAGTCCATTGGTACTGACATTGTTTAATTTACAGTTTCTAAATCATGTAATTATTATTAAATGTCCTCCCTCAGCCTCAGACACAGGTGACTATTCTGTTTAATTTACAGTTTCTAAATCATGTAATTATTATTAAATGACCTCCCTCAGCCTCAGACACAGGTGACTATTCTGTTTAATTTACAGTTTCTAAATCATGTACAGTTGACTCTCGTTATCTAGAAATCGATGGGACCATGGAAAAAATTAACTTGAATAATTCAGCGCCCTCTATCCGCTATCGCTACTCGAGGGCTTGAAGGCAGCCAATGATAAATATCCGTCATCCCCTCTGATGCAGAGGGGACCAATCAAATTTCTTCTCTGTTTTGAGAATGCGCAGATGCGTCTTCCGTTGTAAACAAACCTGGTGAAAAAAATGGAGATCAACACAGCGTTATCGTCAATTGAGGCAAAATACCGTTTCCATTTCAATTAAATAAATCGTAGAGGGAAATGACACATTCGTTGTATTACCAACAGGGTACGGGAAATCGAAAATATACGTGCACCTGCTAGAAATATTTGAACTTGTTTTACGTGCCTTATTTTGATTGATTTCGTACCCATAGTTCATAACTTTGGAGTACTTCCGGTTGACGGAAAAAATCGATGAATGCATTCAGGCGTTAATGTAGCGACCAGCGGGAGCGTAATATAACGACTGGATTATTCGGGTTAGGAAAAAATTAGAGTCAACCGTAGTTCGACTCAAGAGGAGCTACGAAAACCGGAAGTGTAGTTTGTTTAATGACGAAAGGGAGACAACTTGAGCGAAATTTGAAGAGCTAACACCAGCATCGCATGTCCCGATTCTCGGAACGATTTAAAATTTATTCGATGTTTTTGTTGCTTTTTTTTTTATGTTAAATTCTTTGAATCTTGTGGAACAACTGATAACTTCTAGATATCTTTTTTGTATGCATGATTATGTTTTTCAGCTGTTGCATTGTCATTAAACTTCACCCATCATGACGTATTTTTCTTTGTGCAATATTTACAATAAATTGTGTGTTTTTATGATTCAATAAAGTGTAAAAAAAATTCCCTTTTTATTACAACTGTTAATTAAGAGTAACATTTTTTTCAAATCTCTCAAAATTGAGAAATTATAATCAAAATTAATTTCCGACAATAGATAAAACACTTCCGTTGTGTACTTTTCATAATCATTGATGTATGCCGACCCAAGCGCACTTATAATATTATGAATCTATAATTTTTGATTGTACACATCTAACTTGTGTCATAATACCAAGCCAATTACTAATTAATTTGACAGATTGTGAAATAAACATGTGAAATAGCCTAAGGTAAAAATGTCAAAGCCAATGACCGGATGTTTCACCTGTGATCCGATTTTAATCCCAAGGT
>MJUT01061709.1:28768-39333 GCA_002080005.1 Gigantidas platifrons
TCAGCCTCAGACACAGGTGACTATTCTGTTTAATTTACAGTTTCTAAATCATGTAATTATTATTAGATCTCCTCCTTCAGCCTCGGGTGACTATTCTGTTTAATTTACAGTTTCTAAATCATGTAATTATTATTAGACCTCCTCCTTCAGCCTCGGGTGACTATTCTGTTTAATTTAAGCCCTTTGTGTTTCTTGCTCCCAAATGCTTAAAGTTATTCAAAGCTTTCAAATATTTTAGGTCTGAGCGTACCTGATGAAAGTGATTCCAGAAATGTATCATGTACTCTTAATTTGATATGGTATATGTAATATGAGTATTTGGCTCTGAGCGTATGTGATGAAGGTGATTCCAGAAACGTGTCGTACACACTTAATTTGATATCTAAGTTTATGTAATATGAGAATATACACGTACACGTATCTACTGATCCATGCATACTTTATTGTCTACCTTCAGTTTAAAAAGATTTATACTTTCTAAAGTATATCTTACCACATGACATGTGCATTGTATAAAAAGATTATACTTTCTAAAGTACATCTTACCACAAGACATGTAACATGACAAGTAATGTGACATATAATGTGACATGTAGTCATGTGACATGTTTGTTTACATGCCTGGAGATAAAACCAGTCTGTCAAATCTGACAAATTGATGCATGATTTTTTGATTCAAGAAAACATGTACATGTATATTGGTCGAAATAGATATTAATTTATGCAGTTATGCATATATAAAGGGAGGTTTTTTTCCTTGCTTTGTCTTTTTATATCAGATGGTGGCTCACATTAAACATAGATTTAACTGTATATACATGTAGTGTAGTTTATATATAGAATGAACTATAACCTGATCAAATTTACTATACAACCATTCAAAAAAGTTTGGGCATTTGATAAAGGAAAGGTTATACATGTATTGAATTACTCTTGGTTCTCTTAGTAATGCAGTCATGATGCTTTTTGTATGTAATGCATATCTATTATGTACACATTAAAGCTTCCTGATATTTTGAACCAAGCTCTATTTATCTTGATTTTGTCATGCAGTGTGATGTTCTTATCTTTTTCAACAACATATATCAGGTTTCAGTGTAATGAAATGGGGGTTAGGGTTAAGGTATTTAATGCCACTTTCAACAGTATTTCAGTTGTATGGTGGTCAGTTTTATTGTTGGAGGAGTACCCGGTGAAAACCAACGACCGGTTGCAAGTCACAGACAAACTTTATCACATAATGTTGTATCATATACACCTCGTCTGAGTGGGATTCGAACTCGCAGGGTTAATGGTGATAGGCACTGATTGCATAATGAAATGGAAATGGTCATCAAATGGAATACAAATGTCAGAGAACCATATACACCTCCCTGACAAGATCACTTTGACTTGTTTTAATTTGTGTCAAATTTTCATTATGAATATTATGTCTGCTTCTCCAAAATTACTCATGATGAATCAACCATAATTAGTTTTATGCAGATTAATTATTCTAGAGTGTCTATTTTTGGACATGTCAATCATCTATTCATCACCTGATGACCATGACCTCATTTTTACTGTTTTTTTATGTAAAAAAATGTTTGTTTTGTGTGAATTTTTTTTTTTATATCTTACCCCCCCCCAAATTTTAAATGGTTGTACCATATCTGCTCAAGATAGCAGTGATTGGGATTACCCCGCGCCATAGTCGCATTACCCGACGAAATGGCACATTTCCACATAAAAACTCCGCGTCATATGCACGCATTCGTTTTCTGATGAAGTCAGACGTACATACAGCCGAACCGTTCTGTCAAGACTACACGGACAGTCCCATTGAAAAAAAATTAATCCCAATCACTGTATCTAATTTATAATTTAGTTTTTATTTCAAAATGATCTGTGAAAGTTCAACTGCAAATCAACATCGATATCTGGTACCTTGTGTATATACAATTTTATACCTTTACATACGGAATTCAGGCTTAAATAAATCGTAAACCAGTTTCAAAAACTGATATATCTGATAACCGCAAAGTACAACAACGAGCAACAACGGACTTATAACACTTTCCCGGCGGGAAGTATCGGATACCGATCACCATGTCACTTTCCCGTGTTTTTTTTTACTTTCCCCGGGAAACGTGAAATGGGAATTTTCATGCATTGCACAGCGTTTATCATGCATATAAGATGGATTTTTTTTGTCCAGATCAAGGTTTAAGCCAAGAATTAAAAAAAAAGTGTTAAGTTCAAGCTCGTATGTCCTTCATCATATTTATTCAAACAGAAGGGTGTGAGTTGTCAGATAGTTTATATATCTCCTCCACCCATGTATTAAAGTTTGTTAAATGTTTTTATTCTACATTATTTTTCACACTGGATTTTGGCGCATAGTTCTGTCATTATGGCCCATTCATATCAAAAATGTCCCATTGACAAGGAAGGGAAGGGGGCCATAGTCCCATTGATTTTTTTTTAATCCCAATCACTGAGATAGGTCTACAATAGTTTATGCATTATAGTAAAACATGTCTTACAGATGACCTATACCTACTTAACACCTCATTGGCATGGATGGATCTGCTATTTCCTTGCATGTTAGTTAATTTTGTTTTCTCTTTGTCTATGCAGTGTACAGGTTCATATGATACCTGTTTGTAACAGTGCTTGATGTTTTAGAGATCATAATTTTTTTTTCATTGTGCAGTGTCTAATTAATTAACCTTCCATTAGATTTAGAATAATGATCTGCATATAGGCAAAGGTCAAGGTTAGTACATACAATGTATGAGTCACAAATTTTTGCCCTTTCTAAATAAAATGAATTTTAGGCTATTCGGAGAAAGTGCTTTGGTTGCAACCTTATTACCCTACAGTTAATTAATTTTTATAATATTAAGGTCTATATTATACATTTCAGGCTCGTCTCCTGTGTACGACCAGTATGAACAGATACGACAGGCTGAAAAGGAAAGGGCAGATATTGTAGCCAAATATGACAAGGTAAAAAGGGGGATACTTTATATCAAGAGAACAAATATTTCATATCTAAATGAAAACTGGAAAAGAATTTTACAGGACGTACCCCTGTAGATGAATTGTATTAAGCTGAGGCAAATATTGTAATATTTGGACTGTTTTAACATCTAGCACTGATGACGACTGCATAATAATAGGACCTCATAATAATAGAACCTCGTATTAAGTGGGTTTGATCCCCAGTTATGTCAAACCAAAGATTAGAAAATTGCTTTTCCTGCTTCTCGGCTGAGCATTAAGGAGTAAGAACATATCATCAAAGGAAAGAAAAAGATCACTCACTTAAAATACATAATCAGATTCAAAATATTAACATTTTTATTAGTTAATTCATTACATACATACACAGAGATACTTGCAACTCGTCCTGATGAGTCCTGGACTCATCACTATTGGTTGGTAATAAAAAAATAACAAAGAACACACTTGTGGGACTCATAAAATTTCTATCTACAGGGGAGAGAAGATGGAGCACAAATTGACCCGTGGGAAGATCCAACTTTTGAAGTGTATCACTCTACAGATCGCTATGGTTTTATACAGTAAGTAGTTGTGTTTTAGTTCAATGTTTATTTTTATATAGGTCCCTGTAGTAAGCACATCTGTGATGTAATGGTTTGCATGCTGCCCTTGAGTTCAGTAGATTTTGTGTTTGAACATCAGTCTGGTCAAATCAAAGTCTATAAAATTGTTTTAAGCTACTTCTTTGCCAAGCATGCAGCATTTAAAAGTAAGATGAAATACCTGGTTGGCTACTAATCAAATTTAAATATTGTGTATACTAGGAAATATTAGTACCAATTTTATGTTCAGTTTCCATGGCAACATATTAGTAGCAAAATTGATATAGTGATCTCACCAATTACCAGGATTCTTAAATTTTGAGAAAGAAAGATAACAAAGATTTCTCAATGAACATGGTATATACTAAGTACATTTAATACATAATCTTTACAACTTTTTTTACAGTGATAGTAGGCTGCCATCAAACAGAGATACTGCTGAAATAAAGGTATATATTTATTGTCAGAAATTAAGATGAAGTTTTACAGCCAAATAATTACATAATGTGTTTATTTCATTTAGAAAGCCTCATGTGATTTGTTGAAAGGTTGACATGTGAATCTGAAATTGAAACATTTCAGATCTGGTTGATTTCTCACGTGACGGTATGGTTAATGAAGATAAAGGTCAAGGTTATAATTGTTTAGCCTCACTTTCAATAATATTTCAGTTATATTGTGGCATTCATTTGGAGTACCGGAGAACACAATCTTCCAGGTACAAGCTAACTGACAAATTTTTACCGCATCAGGTTGTATCAAGAACACTTCACCATGGTTGAGTATTGAACTCACAACTTTTAGTGGCGATAGGCAATGATAGGATGGATATATAGGTAGAAGGAATTCCAACTGCCATTTGATCACAGCAATGTTATCCCCCATCCAGCTTATGGATTTTGACTAGTGGTCCTAACACAAATATATGCATTTCAATGTAGGTGCATCTAATGAAAAGAATGTGGCAAAAATGTCAATGTATATTATATACAGTGGAACCTGTCTAAGCGTATCTCCTTGGGACCAACTTTTGCATTCGGAATAAACAGGAGTTTGGTTTATACAGTTTAATTGATAAAGATTTCCTACATCAGGATTTTACTTAAAGTTCAATTTACACAGGATTCAGGTTTATTCAGGGTTCGGTTTAGATGGGTTTCACTGTATGTAGCTGAAAAATGGCATGACAATTAAATTAAGCAAATAATGTTTCCATACACTTTTTACCATCCATGCACAAATAGAATTAGTAAAATGTTTTATTCATAACAGATTTAATATGAAAATGCAAATAAAATAAAAGTTTATCAGACTTGTGTTTGTTTATTCAAATATATTCTATATGGCAGTTATTGTATTTTTTGTTTTTGTTTTGATATTTATTTAAATTTTGATCTTTTATCATTAGGCAAAAGAGATTGAAGCAGAAAGAACAAAGAAATGGCTGAAAATGTTGAAAAACTGGAAGAAATATTATCCTGGAGAAAAGGTACAGTAAAATCATTTATTTGAGGAAATATTATTTAAGAAATAATTCATGGAAGCCAGAGTTTGTATACAGTTTTAACATGGGTAACATTATTTTTGTACAAATTTTATCCCGAGCGGGAGCGAGGGATAAAATACAATGAAAATAATGTTACCCATGTTAAAACGTGATACAAACTCTGGCTTCCATGAATTATTTCGATTCTAGTAAGAAAAATCTAACTTATTTCTTGAAGTGGAAGTCGGTAATGGCAATACATTTCATAACAAAATTCACTAACCTTCATGTTTTATAGTTTACAGTTGTTTTTCTTTTATGTATAAATAGACTGTGATGCTATGAAGTTACTGATATTTTCCAATTTAATGGCATTTTGAATTTAGCAACTTAAACAAGTAAAATGCTCACAAAATCTTAAAAATAAATCAGTAACCATGTCTTTCAATGTCATCAGCGTTCCTTGTAAACAACTTCCGGAACATGTTAAATTTCAAAAGTCAAAGTCCATTGATGGCTGTCTTAAGTATTTATTCCGGAAAAATATAGGTAAAAACAATACAGGCATTTTTATGTTTGTTATGCACCACAGTGCTGTATGAATACATAAATTTACTAGGGAATTATATTTGAAATTTGTTCGTCAATACGCATGAGCGAATTAAAATATATCGTGAGTTTTATCACTGTATTATTTATATAGCCAATGAAGGACGTCATGTTAGAATAATTGATAACACAGAGAGTGGCCGTTGTGGTCGTGATATGACATTATGTGATAAAGTTTGTCAGTGACTTGCGGTAGGTAAGTAGTTTTTTCAGGGTGCTCCGGTTTCCTCCACCAATAAAACTGACCACCACGATATAACTGAAATATTGTTTAATACCATAAACCTAACCTATATTTGATGAACTCTAAAAGTAAGATATTATAGAAGAGAAATGTTGATCATGTGAATGTCAATATAAGTATTTTACCCAGTATTTTTAGCTCATCTAAGCATAATTGGAATAAAAATCTTGATACCCCAAACTTACTTCCACCCAAACATACATGAATAACCAGGTAAGCAATACAGACTCAGGTGATCCTGAAATTTTATTTACATTTTGTATTTTAGAATTTTAGAAATTTTATTTAATTTCACAAGAAAACAAATCTTAACCATTTATTTTAGTTTATTTAGCCAGAAATCAATTAATTTTGAATTGTTGAATCTACCTTGTTACATTTCAGTTATCAAGAAGAATTTATAAAGGTATACCAGATAGTTTACGAGGAGAAGTGTGGTCACGTTTACTAGAGATACAGAAAGTGAAAGCAGAACAAAATAAAGTTTACATGGTACGGACTATAGCTTCTGGTTGTTATCATATATATCTTGAACTCAAAAATGAGTTGTTTCCATGGAACAGTTGAAAGTTGATTTTGGTCTGTTCATAGTTTGTTTTCACTGCATCAGTGGTGTAATGGTTAGCATGTCCACCTTTAGTGGTGTAGATCGTGGGTTCAAGCCCTGGTCGAGGCAAACTAATGAATATAAAGTTGATATTTGCTGCTTCTTTGCTATGCACGCAGCGAGCTAGCACTTTAAAAATCCAACTAAACATGATGTCATTATCATCTCTTCTAAATGTAACTTGTTCTTCCCATGATATAGTTGAAAGATTGCTCATTGGTGTTGAACGATAATCACTCACTCACTCAGAAATATAAGTGAAATTTTACAAAGCATCATGTCTAAATAAATAAATGTTGTTATTTAGAAATTAGCACAATTAATGATTTTCTATCAATATCATGATTATTACTTGCATAGTCTCCCATATACAGCAGTTCAGTAGCATTATATATTTTCAATTTAAACTTGTGTTATCTCCCCTTGACAGCAGTATGATATCTTTATAAAGTTTTGAATTATCACTTATGCTATCCCATCCTGACAGCAGAATGGTAGATTTATCAAATTTTGAATTGTTACACTGAAACCGAATTGGAAAATCCTAGAAACCGAGGCAAACTGAAATAATATCCATAACACACATATACATGACCTCTCCATAACATCCATAACACACATATACATGACCTCTCCTGGCTTGGTACAGGAAATTTTAAAAATAGTTTTATAGTTCCAAGCCTCCCATTTTAGTGATGTGATGCGATAATGTAAGTGTTTTCCGCATGTGAATTAAATGACGACCTTCACATATAACTGGTTGTGCAGCATTACTATAAAGAACGCAGAGTGCTAATCTTGAACTTTTATACATAATATATTTACTTTTATATACTACATCGATGGTGTAATGGTTAGCATGCTCACCTCGAGTCTCGCTATGGTCAAGCCAAAGACTATAAAATTTGTATTTGTTGCTTCTCCGCTGAGCATGCAGCATTAAGGAGTAAGAGCAAAGACTGGTTGGCTCGGAAATCAAGATAATGTGTTCAAGTTGGGCAACATGTCTATCCCAGATTGTTGTTTTAGTGAGCTAGCACTATAAAATTCCAACTAAGCGTGTTGGTCTAATACAAAGCGGACCTCATCATCATTTCATTTAAAATTAACTTGTTCTCACCATCATATAACTGAAATATTGCAGAGTTGGCATTAAACAACAATCATTCACTATCTTCCCCCATTAAACCTGGTAGTCGTTACATAGATGTAAGATTGCTGAAAGATATAATAAACACCATTAACTGTTAATGTTTACTTTTTTCAGAAAATGAAGATGAGAGCAAGAGCTAAGTCTCCTGATATAAGACAGATAGATTTAGACATTAACCGTACTTATAGAAACCATATTATGTATAGACAAAGATACAGTGTAAAGTAAGTTAAAAGTTCTACCCAGTTCTATGAGAACAAGAGCTAAGTATCCTGATATAAGACAGATAGATTTAGACATCAACCATACTTATAGAAACCATATTATGTATAGACAAAGATACAGTGTAAAGTCAGTTAAAAGTTCTACCCAGCTCTATGAGAACAGGAGCTAAGTCTCCTGATATAAGACAGATAGATTTAGACATTAACCGTACTTATAGAAACCATATTATGTATAGACAAAGATGCAGTGAAAGAAACTACCGCTCGCCAACTCGCCAAAAGTGAGAAGAGAACAAATTCGGCGAGTACGTTTGTGTAAGAACTCAACAATCTGGCGACCGAACATCGTGAGGCGAGTTCTGATTATTTTCCACTCGCCCCTGTCAACCAGCCTGACGAAGTAGGTTCTCGGTCAATGATTCCGTAAAATTTTTGATTCAACAATAAAAGATGTGAAGAAATACTTCAAAATCGTTGATAGGAATAGCGAATGCTTCACGTCCGCCATATTGATTTCTTTTATTGATAGAAAACGCTAAAAGATGGTGTCCTTTTCCGAACCGGGATAAAATAAAATTAATATATATCTCCCAAAGTTCAATGCAAGCGATTCAGATTATCTTAAATACCGATTCGGTAGAGTAAAACTTGATGGTAGCAAATACAATTGAGTTTGGGTGGGCATGGTAAAAAGATAAATGTTTTAAAAATCGTAATTTTCGAGTCAGGGTCGGATATTGCAGCAATTAATTTCAATGTTCTAAACAGTTATTTCGGAGACATGATTGATATTAAATACGTACTGCAATCGAGTTCATGAGTTATGATGTTAATTGAAAAAGTAACTGATTTGTATGCAGAATGAATAAAGATGCTATAAATCTTTGTTATTATTTCTCATGTAAAATATTTGCATTGGATCATTGGCGAGTAGAAATATCTACCCACTGGCCAAACTTGGCAAGTACAATTCTACGGGCGAGTACAATTTTGAAGCAACTAGCCAAATGGTGAGTGTTTGAAAAAAATTGTTTCCTACACTGAAGATGCAGTGTAAAGTCAGTTACACGTTCTACCCAGTTCTATGAGAGCAAGAGCTAAGTCTCCTGATATAAGACAGATAGATTTAGACATTAACCGTACTTATAGAAACCATATTATGTATAGACAAAGATACAGTGTAAAGTCAGTAATACAAGTTCTACCCAGTTCTATGAATAATGTCCACACATCTGGGAAATAAAATTCTATTCACCAGATAACATAAAAAAAAGAAGCACAGAAATAACTTATTTTTATCGATAAAAGTTAAAGAGTACCACTGAGTAGCAGGCTAGGTACTATTTCACTCTAGTTTTAGAGTATTAGTTATGATTATTATTGAATACTGTGACTGTGAAATGTAGAACAACAATAATTTAATTTGTGTCTTAAGTGTAAAATTGGATGGTCTCCCATGTTCATTTACACACATATCTTTTTTTCACTAATACAAAGGTAATCATAAATCTTGTAGGAACGACACTGAATTCGGTAACGTCATTGTATGGTAAAAATTTAACATTTATTTTATTAAAGAAAGAAGCATATGCTTGCTGAAGATAACCCTGCTTTTGCAAGAAATAAAACATGAAATACAGATATCAATACTGTGAACAAATACAAAATATTTTATTTTTAAAGTTTGAGAATGTAATTTTAAGAAAATTATTTAGTTTGAAGATAAAATGCTGCCTTCTAATGCAAAGTAGAACACTTTTGTCATATTCCACATCATCATTAGAAGAAATTCAGTACACACAAAAAAAGGTTAATAAAATAAGAATATATAGCTGAATCATATATTGAGAATAGGAATTTCATAAAATACCCCTACTTAATTTTTCATCTAAAAAAGCTATTTTCCCAAATTGTAGAGATATATTTCAAAACAATTCATGTTCACATTAATAGATATTCATTAAAACAATAAGATTTAACAATATATCATAGCTATTCATTAAATATTAAAGTTTTGCTCAAAATCCTTTCCTCTATGCTAACAAGAGACTTTTCCTCAAAAATATATGAATGGAATGAACTGTTAAATATAACAAATTGAAGGAGTCTTATTAAAAAATTTTGTTTTTATCTATAGCTTTCTGATTCTTTATAAAAGTATACATATTATCAAGAATCAATTTTATGTTTACAACCAGCAAGCTTTATTCCATATTATCAAGAATTAATTTTATGTTTACAGCCAGCAAGCTTTATTCCATGTTATCAAGAATTAATTTTATGTTGACAGTCAGCAAGCTTTATTCCATATTATCAAGAATTAATTTTATGTTTACAGCCAGCAAGCTTTATTCCATGTTATCAAGAATTAATTTTATGTTGACAGTCAGCAAGCTTTATTCCATGTTATCAAGAATCAATTTTATGCTTACAGCCAGCAAGCTTTATTCCATGTTATCAAGAATCAATTTTATGCTTACAGCCAGCAAGCTTTATTCCATGTTATCAAGAATCAATTTTATGCTTACAGCCAGCAAGCTTTATTCCATGTTATCAAAAATCAATTTTATGCTTACAGCCAGCAAGCTTTATTCCATGTTATCAAGAATCAATTTTATGCTTACAGCCAGCAAGCTTTATTCCATGTTATCA
>MJUT01061709.1:39445-49516 GCA_002080005.1 Gigantidas platifrons
ACATTAATAGATATTCATTAAAACAATAAGATTTAACAATATATCATAGCTATTCATTAAATATTAAAGTTTTGCTCAAAATCCTTTCCTCTATGCTAACAAGAGACTTTTCCTCAAAAATATATGAATGGAATGAACTGTTAAATATAACAAATTGAAGGAGTCTTATTAAAAAATTTTGTTTTTATCTATAGCTTTCTGATTCTTTATAAAAGTATACATATTATCAAGAATCAATTTTATGTTTACAACCAGCAAGCTTTATTCCATATTATCAAGAATTAATTTTATGTTTACAGCCAGCAAGCTTTATTCCATGTTATCAAGAATGAATTTTATGTTTACAGCCAGCAAGCTTTATTCCATGTTTTGGCAGCTTATTCCATGTACAACACAGAGGTGGGGTATTGTCAGGGAATGAGTGAGATAGCAGCCCTCTTACTGATGTATTTGAATGAAGAGGTAATTACAGTTAAAAGAGAAAAAAAAAAACATTTTGAAGAATTTATCACAATTTGCCATATTGCGGTTGTAAAATGTAATTTGCTTAAGTAACACTTAAATTTAGTGATTAGAATATAGACACCCTTATTAAAAAATCATGGCTTTAGATTTTGCGGATTGCTTGCACAATTTTGAATAAACCCTTAATTATTGAATGATAATTAAAATATATGGATTGTAAGCTAACAGCACACACTGGGCTGTCGTGATCATGATTCTGTGGTTGTTAGATGTGTAATCAGTGTCTATCACCACTAAAGTTGTGAGTTCGACCCCCATCCATGATGAGGTGTACTCGATACAACATTATGTGATCAAGTTTGTCAGTGACTTGCGACAGGTCGGTGGTTTTCTCCAGGTACTCTGTATTCTTTCTCAAATAAAACTGACTGCTACGATATAACAGAAATATTGTTGAAAGTGGTGTTAAACACTATAACCCTAACCCCTTTATTTATATTGAGTATTGACAATCAGCAGTATAATTGTATTTCATCATAGATCTATTTTAAAGGCATTCTAACGTCATGATATTGCTGAAAGACGGCTAAAGTTGGTGTTAAACACTAATCAATCAATCAATCAATCAATAGAGACATTCTTTTACAATTTAAAGATTTAATTAGTGATAGCTTTTGATAAATTAGCCTTTGGACAATAGTGCTTGTTATTATATTTACAGGATGCATTCTGGGCCTTGTCACAACTATTCTGTCAGAAGAGATACGGATTTCATGGTTAGTTAAAAAGGACCAAATCTATAATTTTGAATCATAATGTTAATTATGCTATTTTACATTTAGATCTGACATAACTTTACCTAATATTTTGTCCAAGTAAACTTGAGTATTCCTAAGGGTGAGTTCAGGAGGAATTGTATCACTGATAAGAGTCCCATTTGATCATATGGTAGATGGATTTCCAACTACCTGTGCAATCAGTGCCTATCACCACTAATGTTGTAAGTTTGAACCTCGCTCAGGCGAGGTGTACTCGATACAACATTATGTGATAAAGTTTGTCAGTCACTTGCGATAGGTCGATGGTTTTCTCTGGATACTCCGGTTTCCTCCACCAATAAAACTGACCGCCACAATATTAATGAAATATTGTTGAAAGTGGCGTTATACACCATAACCCTAACCCCTAACCGCCATTTAAAAGAGTTTGATCAAAAACTCTGGAGTTTTGGCTTGAACCAGGATATTTGAAAGGACAACTTTGATTAGTTTAATGTCAATCGAGAGTTACTGAAGTCCAACCATGGTTCTACTGAGGTGGAAAAATGATATAAGTGACCAAACCTTACTAATCTCTATAGAGATCAAATGGAACTCTTCCTATTTGAGCCCGGGTGGCTCAATGAGTTAGGTAGTTGGATTACCTAACAACTCATACAAGCCTATCACCAATACATGTGGGTTCGCGCCCGGCTTTGTAAAGTACAAAAAGGGTGCAATCAACTCGCTGCCGCAAGTGATAAAGTTTACCAGTTGCTTGCCTGTGGTCGGTGGTTCTCTCCGGGTACTCCGACTTCTTCCACCACAAGAAATGGTCCCCATGATATAGCTGAAATATTACTGAAAGTGGCATTAAACACCAAAGATCAAATTAATACCAAACAAACTATTATCTCCAACCTCAAACCTCAAATAAATGAATATAAAAAAGACTACATCACCAGCCAATGGATATTTTTATGTATGTGATGAACATAGAAATTAATGTATGTAGTTGTGTTTATGCATGGCTGCTAAAAATATAGTATAGCTGTTTTAGGCAGATAATGATAATGTTAGAGGCAGTACAACAGTGATAGATATCATTGTTACCACTATAGTACAGTTGAACACTCTTTATTCGAATACTACGGATGTGTCGAAGTTGCCGGCCGATCCCGATCTATTTTCCTATTATTTATATTATTTTAAAACTGTTAATTCGAACATTCTTGAGTCGAATACATTGGTTGTGTCGAACACTTTTTATAGCCCCAAAATCGGAAAATTATGTTAAATTACTCTTTTTTAGTCGAACCTCGAGACTTCATGTCTTTTCCTTTACTTCCGTAAATCAAATTTCTTGTGTTATGCAAAGTTATGACTTCCTTTTCTTTAAATCTGTGTCATTGATGTAAATCCAGCGTTTTTATTACAATTTTTGACAGTACAAATATGCAAAAAATTGTGTGTGAATTAAACAGCTGATCGATAACGGCGTGTCAAAGGCTTGGTCAAGGTTCGTTGATCCGCAAAAAGATAAAAATAGCCATCATGAATGGAGTATGGCAAAGGGTGAAAATTAAAACGAAATAAAAATTGAAATGCACGGTTTCTTGATCAGAATTTCATTTTACAGTTGAAAACGGATGCGGCTAAAATTTAGAAAAAAAATTTGACTGAATTATTACACGACATGTACGATGTTCACTTCCAAATTCGAAAAATGAATGGTTTGTGTTTTACTCACACGATTTTTTAGAAAGATTTTTAAAATGGAAACATCTTTGATCATCAAAATGTTTGTATTCCTTTTAAATTTTTTAAATTTTACCTGAAAATTAATTATAACGATAATTAAATACATAGCTTTAGCACATTAATTTTTTATTAGTATTAATCACAGGAAAATGACAGTGAGCTCGTGCTTGGGAAACTCAATTTTTGACACAATGCTAGCATGGACTAGTAAAAAATTCAAAAGGTTATTAATTAGCCTAATTAATGAGGTATGGGTGAACACTAATCACAATTATGATTAATAAAATGTTGAAAATAATTTATTCCATTTTTAGCTCACCTGACCCAAAGGGTCATGTGAGCTTTTGTCATCACTTTGCGTCCGTCGTCGTCGTCGTCCGCGTCTGGTAAGCTTTTCATACTTTCATCTTCTTCTTTGAAACTACTAAACAGATTTAGACCAAACTTGGCAGAAATGTTCATTGGGAGGTCCCCTACCAGATTTGTTATTTTGGTTTAGATCGGAAAACCAACATGGCCGCCAGGGCCAATAATGTGTTCTGATTGGTTGAAACTTTGAAAATCTTCTTGTCAGAAACTACTCAGCCGATGGAATTGTAAAATTATAGAAATGGTGACTGGATGGTCCTCTACTAAATTTGTTATTTTTGTGTCGATCGCATATCCAAGATGGCCGCCATGAATTGACTTAGTTTTAACATAGGACCCTATGGGAAAAATGTTTAAAAAGTTTTTCCTCTGAAACCAGTAAGTCAGTTTAAAGCAAACATGGCATGAATGGTCCTTAGGTGGTCAACTTTCAAAAGAATGTCATGTGACCCCGACCTCCATCCAAGATGGCCACCATCAGCGAACATAGTTTTAACATAGGACCCTATGGGGAAAATGTTTAAAACATTTTTCCTCTGAAACCAGTAAGTCAATTTAAAGCAAACATGGCATGAATGGTCCTTAGGTGGTCAACTTTCAAAATAATGTCATGTGACCCCGATCTCCATCCAAGATGGCCGCCATCAGTGAACATAGTTTTAACATAGGACCCTATGGGGAAAATGTTTAAATTTTGTTCCCTCTGAAACCAGTAAGCCAATTTAAAGCAAACATGGCATGAATGGTCCTTAAATGGTCAACTTTCAAAATTATATCCAGTGACCCAGACCTCCATCCAAGATGGCCGCCATCAGCGGACATAGTTTTAACATAGGACCCTATGGGAAAAAATGTTTTAAAATATTCTGCTCTGAAACCAGTAAACCAATATAGCAAACATGTCATTGATGGTCCTTCGGTGGTCAACTTCCAAAATTGTGTTCAGTGACCCCAATCTTGGTCCAAAATGGCCACCGTCAGCTGCCAGTTTTAACATAGGACCCAATGGGAAAATTGTTTAAAAGTCTTCTCCTCTGAAATCAGTCAGCCAATTTAAAGTAAACATGGCATGGATGTTCCTTGGGTAGTATATACTTTCAAAATTGTGTCAGGTGACCACAACCTTCATCCAAGATGGCTGCCATGAGCAGACATAGTTTTAACATAAAACCCTATGGGATTTGAATAGACATTCTTAAGAGGACTTATTTATATCAGGTGAGCGATACAGGCTCATCTGAGCCTCTAGTTATTATACCCCCCGCAAACAATGTTTGGAGGGGTATATAGGAATCACCCTGTCCGTCCGTCCATGTACCTTGTAAGCACAACTCCTCCTAAACGGCTTATTGGATTTTTATGAAACTTTACACACTTGTAGTACACTACCTGCAGATGTGGATGAAGGAATATGGTTGCTGTCCAAAATTTAAAAGGGGAGATAATTCAACTTATACTGTCCGTCCGTCCATGTACCTCGTAAGCGCAACTCCTCCTAAACGGCTTATTGGATCTATGAAACTTTACACACTTGTAGTACATTCAGGGCTCACATTGGAGGGCGATTCGGGCGAAGAAGTCACCTTGTGAAGGTTGACTTCGCTTTCTCGTTGGTCAAAAGAGAAGTTCAAGTCGCCTTGTAATTTTGAAGAATCTCCCTATGTCGCCGGCCTCGTATTTTCTCCACTGGCACTTGTCAATTATTATTGAAATCTATCGTATCCGTTATTAATTATTTTGAAAGTGATTTTCTTGGAAAGTAATCCATTACGGTTTATAGAAACTTTAATTTCATTCATTAGATCTTTTGTTTATTGTTTATATATGCCCGGCTTGTAAGCAAACAACAATGGTGCCATTTTGGTAAGGGGACGCAATGTGGTACTGTACTACCGGAAATAATTACCAAACTTTTTGTCCGCAGCTACTTTCAACAAAACGAACTTTTGATTTATTTTTTCTCATTTCTGTGACATAAAATCATAGTTCTCACATCAAATATGTTCATATATGCGAAGATTCAAATATGATTATCGTTGAAATGCACGTAGACGCTTCAGATTTTAATCCATCCGCATTGGTATTTTATACTCGACACCGGGTTAATATATATTACGATCTATCGAACAGACATGTGTAAACGTTAATGCATATATCCAATTAAAAAATAAACTTGGAACTACAGTAGCTTTCCTCCGTTGTTGCAATCTGATTTGAGGTCTGGCAAATAATAATTACAGCCTTTACTTTCTTCAGTTTTTAACTGACAGTGGCAGTGCAATAAACGTTTGTGCTATATTTTCATTCCCAAGCTAAATATAGTTGAACCATTGAGCAAATTGAAAAAAACATCGTTCTTCTGCTGAAGATCACACAGATATGATCATGAGTTATTACAATTTGTGTGGTCACAATACAGTAATATTTCAAAAAGGAAAAAGGGGGGGGGTACATATAAAAATCACTGGTATGCAAGGTTCCAATAGTCAAGGTAGCCAGAAATAAAAATGTGACATTGAATAGATGTCCTTAAGGTAGTCATGAATAAAAAAAAAATACCCAGAACAAATCAGTTCAGACAGCCTTTTAATTATTTACTAAATTTTGGCAGGGTAATATCAGAGGGGTCACGAAACAATGTTTTGATTAATCGCAATTATTTAAACTTCTCCCAGAAGTCTCCCCGTTTCTCTGTTGTCTCCCACTTCTCCCTGTGAGCTCCCTGAAAGAGAAGTCACTTCTCTTTCTAATTTGAAAGTAGTGGGAGCCCTGAGTACACTACCTGCAGATGTGCATGAAGGAATATGGTTGCTGTCCAAAATTTAAAAGGGGAGATAATTCAACTTATACTTTCACGAAAAAGGGGGGCATGTACCTTATAAGCGCAACTCCTACTAATCTGCAAGTGGGGGGTATCACTCAGTGAGGTCACTCACAGTTCTAGTTTCTTCTTAAATTTAGAACCGCATCGGTGGTGTAATGGTTAGAGTCTTCGCCTCGAGTGCGGTAGATCTTGGGAAAAGACTATGAAATTGGTATTTGTTGCTTCTTCGCTAAGCATGCAGCATTAAGGAGAAAGAGCAAAGACTGGTTGGCTCGGAATCAGGATAATGTGTCCAAGTGGGGCGACATGTTTATCCACAGACTGTTGTTTCAGTGAGCCTAGCACTATAAAAATCCAACAAAAAACTCTAGTACAAAACGGACCTCATCATCATCTCATTGAAAATCAACTTGTTCTCTCACCATGATATAGCTGTAAAATTGCTGAGTTAAGCAACAATCACTCTACTGAAGATTTACGTCAACAATACTTCAGTCATGTTCTATCCCCATTTTCTATAGATATGATTCAATTCATTTTTTTTTCTCTTATTCATAGTAAAAATGCAACTTGTCTCATTAATCTATGATGCTTTCTACAATTGTGTCATGATAAACACAATTTATATAATTTTGTAGGTATGTTTATGCCTGGTTTTCCCAAGCTGTTGAGATTTCAAGAACACCATGACAATATACTCAAGAAATTTCTTCCAAAACTAAAAAAGTACATGGTAAGATGGACACTTCATTATTTAAGTGAAATTAGCCAAACAATGGCCGTTATAGGTTGGTTCAACAAAATAATTTAAGCATTTCTATCAACAAAATAATTTAACCATTTCTATCCATTGTGAAGTGCATCAGTGGTGTAATGGTTAGCATGCTTGCCTCTAATGCTAAATAGTAGTTGGATTTACAACTACCTATACAATCAGTTCCTATCACCACTGATGTTGTGAGTTTGAATCTCAATCAGGGCGAGGTGTACAACATTATGCGATAAAGTTTATCACTGACATGCAACAGGTAGGTGGTTTTCACCGGGTCATCCAGTTTCCTCCACCAATAAAACTTATTGCCACGATATTACTGTAATATTGTTGAAAGTGGTGTTAAACAGTCAGTGTTAAGGAGTAAGAGCAAAAATTAGTTGGCTGGAAATCAGAATAATGTGTCAGACAGACCTGATTTTTTTCCGCTTTAAAGCGGAAGTCTGCTTTTTTATTCCGGATTTTACCATTACAATTCCTTTTTTATAGTATATTCAATACTTCCGCTTGCCGATTTCCGCTTTTTGTTGGCTTCGTAAAATCAGGTCTGGTCAGAATGGGGCGACCTATGTACCACGGACTATCGTTACAGTATTCTATCACTATAAAAATCCAAATAAGCGTATTGATGTAGTACAAAGTGGACATCATCATCATCTTGTGGAAATGTTACTTGTTCTGTCTATGATATAGCTGAAAAATTGCCCACTCAGAGTTAAACAACAATCAATCACTCGCACACAATACGTTTCAAAATTAAATGAATGTTTTGAGCCAAAATAATTAACAAATTACATTTTAAAATAAGATGTATATATATTTTTAGTGGGACTGTCATGGTTGTGGTCTTATGGTAGTTGGATTTACAACTACCTGTGCAATCTATCACCATTAACATTGTGAGTTCGAATCCCACTCAAAGTTTGTCCGTGACTTGTGGCAGGTCAGTGGTTTTCTCAGTGTACTCCAGTTTCCTCCATCAATAAAACTGACAGCCACGATATATCTGAAATATTGTTGAAAACGACATTAAACAACACAATCCTAACCCTATATTTTTTAGGATAGG
Organism: Gigantidas platifrons; assembly: GCA_002080005.1. Lineage (NCBI taxonomy): Eukaryota > Metazoa > Mollusca > Bivalvia > Mytilida > Modiolidae > Gigantidas > Gigantidas platifrons. Next base: position 47,464 of record MJUT01061709.1, read on the forward strand.
AATGCTATCTACCCAAATCTCTATATAATTAACTAACATTTTGATGTTTATATTTTTAGGATAGGAATGCTATCTACCCAAATCTCTATATAATTAACTAACATTTTGATGTTTATATTTTTAGGATAGGAATGATATCTACACCAGTCTCTATACAATTAAGTGGTACTTGCAATGTTTCTTAGATAGGGTAAGTTTTAATTTAATTACTAACACCATGTGAGCTTTATGACTTTCAATCTTCTTGTGTAGTATGATTTACACTGGAATGATTGTGTGTCATATAGCATTGTCAATGTTGATTTTGCCATTATTTTGCATTTTGCTTTTCAATCTTCTTGTAACACCACTAGGTCGTTTGAACTAAGTTTGTAGGAATGATATATTGATTAGGTTATTGTTAGGTCTGCTAGAAATATTCCTCATTTCATCATAATCAGGCAGGGGCCATCATGGTCGTGATCGTATGGTAGTTGGATTTATAACTGCATGTGCAATCAATGCCTATCGCCACTAACATTGTGAGTTCAACCCTGTTCATGTTGGGGTGTAGTCGATACAACATTATGTGATAAAATACTCCTGTTTACTCCACCAATAAAGCTGACTGCCACGATATAACTGAAATATTGTTGAAAGTGGCATTAAACACCATAAACCAAACCATCATAAGTCAGGCGAAAATAGTTTTCACATAAATATCTTGGGAGCAATTTACAGACCATGTGAGTGATGTACGCTGCTAGGAGTGTCTGGTTATATAATTACTCTATATGATTGCCATTTCACTGACATAGCTGACAATGCCATTGAGAAGTCAAGACATTACTGATGAAGGAATTGTTTTCGGTATTGATTAAAAGTGTTTTAATGTTAATATGGACTTGTTATGACTTCAAGTTTGAGTTGTGCCTAATTACATGTAAAAGTGAATAGGAAAAGAATGACTAAGAAACAAAACTTGTGATAAGCCACTTTAGCTATTGACAATTTTCAGAAAAGGAAGTCGTCAGTTGAGATGAAAATACCGGTAATCTTTTTTTTTTTTTTGTAAAGTGAAATGTATTAAAAAAAATATTTTCCGTGTAAAATGCCATGTACATAATGTAACTGTTTCAATTGCTTAATCAATTTAAGATTGCCACGATATAACTGAAATATTGTTGAAAGTGGTGTTAAACACCATAACCCTAGAACAATTTAGGTAAACCAAGTCTGGCAATAAGTATTCATGAAGGTATGCAGAGGTAGTCAAGGCATAAACTGTAAAACCATCACGCATGTATAAATTGTGCAAGATTTTTCAACAAGTAACCCATGTGTTTTACTACCTTTATATAGGAGAGCCATCCAATCAAAATCAATGTTACATCTGTTGAAGAATTTTAGAAATACTTTTTTATTCTTTCTAAAAAAACTAGAAAACTTTTTATTGTATATTTTTAATGCAGTTTTCATCCTAGGAGGTTTTTATTATTTTATTTTTTTTTAGATTGAAAGAAAAGTATTGTGAAATTGACTCTTATTTTCCAGATTCCATTTACATTGACTTTGAGATATTATGATGTGTTCATGTTGGAAGGAGAGAAATCATTGTCAGCTACAGCTTACACAATACTAAAGCTTCATAAAAGTAAGTAAAACATAAGTACAGCTAATATTAAACTGTTTAAAATTAAGTCAGAAGGTCAGACAGAGTTTGTACTGTGCTTAAAGAATCTACCAATGTTAATCATTTGGCTACAGTTATTGAGTTTATAGAAAGAAAATCTACATCATGTTAATACAGTTCATACCATATTTGAAATAAAATAAGTAGTAAAATTACAAATCACTGTGAAAGTACTTTTATTTGTTGACACCAATTTTCATGGTTTCTACAAAATACATTGATCCCTGGAATCTAAGTTCATGGTTTCTACAAAATACATTGATCCCTGGGTTCTAAGTTCATGGTTTCTACAAAATACATTGATCCCTGGGTTCTAAGTTCATGGTTTCTACAAAATACATTGATCCCTGGGTTCTAAGTTCATGGTTTCTACAAAATACA
>MJUT01061709.1:49538-85007 GCA_002080005.1 Gigantidas platifrons
GAATACTGTGAAAATACTTTTATTACAAATCACTGTAGGAATACTGAATACTGTGAAAATACTTTTATTACAAATCACTGTAGGAATACTGAATACTGTGAAAATACTTTTATTACAAATCACTGTAGGAATACTGAATACTGTGAAAATACTTTTATTTGTTGGTACCAATTTTCATGGTTTCTACAAAATGCATTGAGCCATTGGGTTCTTGAATTCGTGGTTTCAAACACTACATGTAACAATCAATGGATAAATTGTATTACGTTGGATTTTAATTTTCGTGGTTTAAGTGAACCACAAAATCCACGAAAATTAGAACCCCATGATTAATAACGATTTCACAGTAAATTGTTGTACGTCACTTATGTAATGATCTATCTGTATCCCTTTTGCAGGTTTATTGTATTTATTGCCGTAGGGAGATCCAAGTATCAAAACAGGAAGGCTTGGGGTCCCGTTAAACGGTTTAACCCAGCCACATTTTTGTGCCTGTCCCAAGCCGGGACCTGGATTTCTAATGTCGTGGTCTTTTTTGTGTTCAATGATTTGAGGTGAGAGTTGGTTCGTTTTGTTGATGATAATGGAATTGACTGTGTTTGTAAGTAACAGATGAACTTATCATTTTATTGTTCAGTTGAATCAGGATAATATGTCAGAGTGGAGTTACATGTCTACCCATGGACTGTTGTTTCAGAGAGTTAGCGCCATACAAAATTCAACTAAGACATGTTGGTCTAGTACAAAACGGATCTCATCAATATAATCAGGGCATCCACTACTTTTAAATTAGAGGGAGAAGTGACTTCTCTTTCAGAGAACTCACGGGGAGAAGTGGGAGACAACAAAGAGAATTTGGGAGACTTCTTGGAGAAATTAATTGCGATTAATCGAAACATTGTTTTGCGACACCTCTGACGTTACCCTGCCCAAATTCCTATTGAAATGTAACTTGTTCTCGCCACGATATATCTGACAAATTGCTCCCTTCACAGTGAATAAGAATCACTTGCTCTCTCTATTACTATAATTTGTGCAATTTTGTAGGACGGTTAGTGAAGATGAGCATGGAAAACGCAGTTGCTTATTTACAGTCGGGGTTGGAGAAAGATTTTGGTTATGAAGACGATGCAGTTTTAGACCAAATTCAAGTCAGCATGGAAGAACTTACCAAAGCTAAAATGTTACTACCGCCAAAACCCAAAGTCAATGAGGAACCAACACTGCCGTTTGGGTTGGAAATAGAACCAAGTATTGAGCAAATTATTAAAGGTCGTAACCCTCAGTCAGCTGATGACCACTTCAAACGAAATCCTCATAAAGGAAAAGCTGGTTTTTTACGGAAACGAGGAATGTCTAATTCATTCACACCAGAACTTGGTCGAAGTCATGCAGAATCATCATCTATGCAGTCAAGCCAATTATCATTCGATGACCAGTCGTCTTATTATGATACTGCTGCTAATTCTCGGCTATCATTAACCGATTACAATGCAAAACTATCCATGCAAAGTTCAAGAACTTCTTATGCAGGGGATTCGGACATGGGTGAGGAGATGCGATATACCCCCGTTAATTATGGGGACGATGCATCTCCCACGACAGCAAACTATAGTCATAACTCCCATGAAACTACTGTGGAAAATATTGCTGAACTCAACGGCCAAAAAACTCCTTCAACCCACTCTGACTATGATAATATGGAAGTAGTGGATATGAATCCTGATCTACAGCCAATTAACGGGGTAAATATGCACGAACATGTTGATACTAGTCCTTATTCACACGGAGACACTGCCATCGATCACGATCATCACATGGATGTGGATTATCATGTGAAGAGAAGTCCACATTATGTTACGGAAATTCATGTACCAGCCAGTAAGTCTGACGGTTTTATACACTCATCGAACCAAGACTGGGTGGACCAAAACGAGGACGACGGGTTAAATTCACAAACAATTTTCTCTCGGGGAGATGCAATAATAGATGACAAGACTCATTCTAATGGTGTATATATCTCAGAGTACAGTAACGGTTACCTCAGCACGAAGTCGCAGAGTTGGCACTCGGAGATGTCAACTTCATTTGCAGTGTCGCAGCAAAGTCAACATTAGCTCAATGATATATTTATATATGTAAATAATAATGTATATTATGCATACAAAGAAAGGCAGGATGATCTAGTGTAAAACTGTATAAGCAAAAATCACCTTCATTTATTTGTGTACTTAAAAAACGTAAAGGTGTTATTTTTTATCTTAAAAGTTCTAATCATTTTATTGTTAAATATGTACATGTTTTTATATCTAGTTTACTTTAGGTTCTTAAATACAATTCATGGTTGTTGTTTTTTTATTTCCAACTTTATTTGAACTTCGATTCAAAGCTTTTAATGAAAAAAATGAAAAATTGGTATTTGAACTTCGATTCAAATGCTTTTAACGAAAAAATGGAAAATCGGTATTTGAACTTCTATTCAAAGCTTTTAATGAAAAAATGGAAAATCAGTATTTGAACTACGATTCAAAGCTTTTAATGAAAAAATGGAAAATCGGTATTTGAACTACAATTCAAAGTTTTTAATGAAAAAAATGGAAAATCGGTATAAATAACGAGTACTGTTCTGTTCTGTTTAAAGATACATGGCACACTGAAAATAGGGTACACATTTATAGAAACAAATATTTTAACATTTATACTTGTACATTTTCATTCTGCACAGTATTGTTAGGCACTGACCTGAATAATGTGATTTATGATTGATTAAATGGTATTTAAAGTCAACTTGTGATTTATGAGTGCCATCCTCTGGTGCTATGTATCTTTAAATGGAACAACATTGAGGGGATGTTTGTTATGAATGCAAACAGAGGGAAAAAACTTTTATTAGTATTTCAAAATTATTATTAAATGATCCAAGTCTTAATAGATATCTAAGAAAAAAGGAGAATGAAAAGAGGGGGACAAATGATACAAAATGATGCATTTTTATTTGATTCTAATCTTGACAAACCTTGCCTTTCTTTGTTGAGTCTTGTTTGTATATTTAGCAGGAAACGAATAACAATGATGTCGTAAAAAAAGATTGTGATTTTAAGAATTAGTGGTGCATTTTATTAGGATCGGAGAAGTGCTAATAAATGTGTTTTTAGATAGGAACGAATAACCATGATATTTTTAATTTTGTTTATCCAGAAGAAGAAGAGACTGGGGGTATATGTGCCATATTAATAGTGTAGTCATAGCAGAAATAAAGAGTTTGTTTTTAGAATAGACAAAAAATTAGAATAAGTAATGAATAATTATAGGAATTGAGAATAAAGAAAATGAATTATTAAGAAAGTGAAGAAGAATTAATTTGATTTAAATTAAAATATTAAAGAAATTGATCGTTGTTCTCTACAATACAAAAAAGATGAAGATATATCTTTACGAAATCTACCATCAAACTACAAGCCAGCTAAACAAAAGTCTTTCTTCAATAGCCATTTTTCAAAATTTTCGTTTTTTATTTGATTTTTCGTGAAAAATAGTTATAATAAATTTGAACAACAATAATAATAAAATTAACATTTATATATGTCAAGGTCAGATGTGGCTATTTTTAATAGAACTTTTTTATCGATTCGTCATGGCTTCATTATTCCACAGAGAGAGAGAGTTTAAAATATTTTTAGAAGATCTAGAGTAGTGCTAAGTTATTGTATATATACATTTTATGTGTTTATAACTTTATACAAAGAAATATTCCGTGGGCGATTATGTGTAGGGTAAACATTGGATGTAACATTTCTTTCAATAAATATCCGTTTGTTTTTTTTATTAAGATTTTTATTAACCAATCCTCGTATCAATCCAAGACCAAAATATGTATCAGCCCAAGTTTTAAATCTTAGTGCCAGTAAAGTCCAACTACATCTATATGTGTATCTAACCTTACAGTCATATAACTATGAAGTATGAATTTTACATTGAAACTCTGTAAAACTTTTGAGTATGATTTTGTACTCTGTAAAACTTTCGAGTATGAATTTTGTACTCGTACTCAGTAAAAATTTTGAGTAGGAGTTTTGTACCTTGTGAATATCGCTTACAGAACATATAAAATAAATCAATGCTATTGTTTATTGTTTATTGTAAAAGTTTACACCAAACAAATCCTTTATTTTAAGGAATTTTAAGGATATAATTTTGATTAAATTAAGAATTAGATATTATCAAACCTCTTAATCTCAACCTCGAACAAGTCATTTTCCAATTTAAAAAAATTTAGTCCATTAGTAGTACGTAGATTTCAGCATAATTTAATACGGATAACTCAAATACTTTGATATTTCGAAGTAAAATCATCGATTCCCTTGACTTTGATACGATGGGGATCAACTGTATATTACTATATATAGCCATTTCAACGACAGAATTAGTGATACTTTGTGCCAATACATGTATTACCCATAGTTCTTTAGTTTACTTGTTAAGTTTATTATAACATAATATTATTTCCAGTAGTATATGTATCACTTTTTCATTTCCTGTCTTAATTCATCTTCCAAATACAGTCAAACTTGTGTATAAAGGACACCTAAGGGAACCTGGAAATGTGACCTTCATGGGCAGTTGGCCATTATATACAGGTTAGAATTATATGCACTATTCATTAATGGGGAAAATGAGGCTGTCCTTTATAGACAGTGATTTGTTATATAGAGGTGCCCTTTAAGGCAGGTTTGATTGTATAAGTATTGCAATTATGCAAATTATCATAGAGTAATGTCAGATTTCCCCCCCCCCCCCATCCCTTTGTCTTGTTTCTAAGTGTCTTTGTATATTTATTTTGTTAAAACAATATGCACTTGATATGTAGATATGAAATACACATGTTTTTATTGGTTTTTTCGATCAAAAAATAATTTTGGAAAAAAAAAAAATTCTCTGTTCTTTCAACTGTTTTTTTGTACTTATTCAATAGTCATGATTAAAAACTGGTCTTGCTTAAATCTATTATTTGTTATTTATTTAAGGAAGTTTTAAACATAAAAAAAAATAGCTCGATTTTTAATTTCTTTTTCCAAACTCCATTTGTCATAACTTGTTGTCACTTATTTGACAAAACCAATTAATGTAATCTATTAGAATTGAATCAGGTCGTTTTTTGTTTTTTTTATCTTTATGCATTGAATTCTTCATACCACTATTTGTTATTTATATGATTTACATGCACATATACTGTACTATGATCTTAAGAGTTACCAATAAGGCCATGCAGAATTAAATACTTGGTTCTCGGGCCAATAAATGTTGGTGTGTGTCAGTTCCCCCCCTTTTTCATTGAAGAAAAATATGATGTGTTTATATGTTTTTTTCTTATGATTTGATACAATATTGACTTAATTTGGGATTCTAGTAATAAACCTGTTTAAGAAATAACACACGAACAAACTTTGAAAGAGCACAACTTGAAGACTAAAAAAAGGAACTTAATAATGATGAAACAATTGTTGTCATTTCAACAATATCCACAACAATGGACCTTCTTCCTCGTCCAAAAATACCAGCCAAAAATAAATCTATGTCGGCTAATAATAGAGACATTACACATCAGAGAGAGATCTTCGGAATCTGTTGAATATTTCGATTTGAATTGTGTAGTTTTCCAAACAACATTGGCACCATTTTTTTCCTCAAGTGAATAAGAGTTATTTCCCTTTGACTAAGATCTGCATAATTACAAAATCAGATTCAGAGATTTCTTTGGAAAGTAAGAAAATGTTGCATCAACCGTTTTTTTTAACAATTGATTTGCCAATAAGTTTGGTAATGCAGTCTCAAAATAAAAATGCAAGCATGCCTGAGAACCAAGTAATCAAGTTTTCTGGGCCTAACATGTAAATAAACAAATAAGTATACCTAGTTATCAGGAGCAGCACCTTATCTATATGCAGTAATTTGTTAATTTTAATGTAATACACCTTTGTTATTGTTTGTTTTTAATATATCCAATCCAGTTTCATTGGTTGTGACCCAATATTTTTGTTTCTTTATTAATGTCAGCTTCCAAAATTATACAGTAGCTAATTTTAGATTGATTTTCCTGCATTTAATTGAATATAAACATCTCACATAACCTGAAGAAATATTTAAAAACAAATAGACAATAAATCTTGCTTGGTTGCACACTTATAAAACTTATTGAAATGTGTTATTTTAAGGACTGTCCCCCCCCCCCATCCTCCAAAGTAGTAAAAATAAGGGTTTTGCAGGTTATTGAGACTTTTTAGTAAATTTGTTTTCTGGGTTTTGCAGAATATTTTATGGATATTAGGGAAATTTAAAAATATTCTACACTTTAAATGTTACACTCAATTTATTTGAATTTAATTGTTTATATTTCAAATTTATAGTTTAAATTGAAAAATCAATTCAAATTAAAATGTTAGAGGTTGGTAATATTTATAAAATTAAATTTGGATTAAATAAAATAAAATAAATACAACAAAAAAAGTCCTGTCAGTAAGTTCCGAAATTCGAGTTCTCCTATTGAAGGAGGTCATATCGTAAAGAATTTAGATCTGATGTTATGAACATATACTCATTTTCTTAGTCTAAACTAGAATGTTTAATATTTTATAGTTACTGTATACATGTCGTTTTTATGACTATCAATCTTGATCTCGTAGACAAGTGGAAATTCGGTGTAAGTATTTTTTTTTAGATATTTTAATACAGATTTGTACATAAAAAGAAATATCTTACTTCTGAAGATAATGTCTAAATATAACTTGTAAAAAACCCATGTCCAAAATTAACTTGTAATAAAAACTCAACTCCTAAACATTTTCAATGTTGCCAAATTGATCATATAGAAAACCAAGCTAGTTTTATGTTCTTAGATGTATGTGTTCAAGACTAGGGTTAAGTTGGTGCTTAGCAGTTGTACTGTATAAAACTGCAAATTCCCCTTGTAAATTGTACAATAATTGTAAAGATAAAAAACCCATTTTATTTGTTAGAAAATGTTGAATTTGTTGCATATCATTTTAAAGACATTTTTAATATGCTAGACTAGATTGCTATGCTATTTTTTTTAAAGTAAATAACCAGTCAATAACCAGTAAAAGAGGGTAACCGCTTATCTATGTTGTAACGATTGTAAAACATCCCATATGTATATGTGTGTGATTGTTGTATATTAAACTTTAATATTTTAAAACCGTTATGCTTTTCTTTATTTTGCAATTTAAAAATGAAATGATTTTTTTTTATGTACCGGTAGAGTTGGTGCACTTTCATAAAAAAAATATTTTTAAGATCTTTCTAAATGTTTAGAATTAAATAGTATTTTTTTTATTGTAAAACATATCGTGAAACTAACCTCCACCCCTCCAAATAGAATATTTTTGGTATTGCTATTATAGATGACATCTGGAACCGCAATTTACTATTATAGATGATATCTGGATCCACAATTTTATAAGCTAAGGTTTATATAGCATTTTTATAAATGGTCAGTTTTGTACTTAATGTAACGATCGTATGTTTGATTGCAAGTTTCAAAGTATTGTTTAATGTTTTTAATCAATTTTGTATGTTTTATTTTTGGTTCAGACATGCTCAATTCATTGTTTAATATGTAAGTAACTTCCCTTCTGCTAAAAAAAAAAAACTTTTTCAGTTTTAATGAACCTCGAAATATGCATTTAAGTTCATATTGTTTAATATGTAAGTAAAATTTTATTCTGCAAAAAAAAACTGTTCAGTGTAAATGAAGCTCGACATATGCATTTAAGGTAATGTTCTCCAAAAAAAAAAAAATGTGCTGATTTTGAAAGCACAAACAAATCTTGTTGCCATGGAAAAATATGAGACAAAATTAAAACCAAACAGATATTAGATGAAATACAAAGGTATAATTAATTTTCTGTCTTTTGTTACCAAAACAAATTAAAAAAAAACCAAACAAAATGACATCCAGTCATCACAATTAATGCAATATTACAAAACCAGTTATCTAATAAAACCCATTTGATATGTTGTTTTTAAGATAAGGACCAGTGAATGTGAGGAAATGATTGCCTTCGTTCAACCTTACAGTAATGTTTTTCATTTTTGGTGTATACAGATAGTAATTTTCAGTTTGCAATTATTCTACCATAGAAATAAATCTTTATTTGTTCTCCTGTTCTTAGTGTGTATAACCAGTTGTTTAAATTTTCTTGATATTTTTTAAATCACCATGGTGATTAATTTTCTGCATGAGAATTCCCCCCAATTTACTTTTGACGTCATTTTCGATGGAAAGTAACAACATAAATATATTTTTGACGTTTTAGTCATAAGAGAAACAGATTCTCCATCCACAACCAGTGGACAACGATATTTCTCCACTCGCATTAGTTAAATTTTCAAATTTTAAAGCTTGTGCTTTGAAATAAAATGAAAAGTGGGAAAATATCATAATCCACTGGTGGTAGCAGAAGGAGAATCTTTGTTATTTTAATCAGACCATAATACCCAAATACGTAGCTTATATAACAAGTCCTTAACATTTCTCTAGTTTTAGCATGTAACGTGTTGCCATTGCCATCAGGTATCGTTATTATGTTTCAATTTTTTACATGTAAGACCTATTTCGTTGTGATTATGTATATCAACCCATTTTATTTACGATCATATTTGTATATAGTATGCATTGATGTGATGGCGTATTATTAGTTTAACAAGTCTTTCATTTTGAATTTTGTTTTTTTCAATTTGTAATAACGTACATAAGTGTGGTCTTAGTATAGGCTCTGTATAATTTGTATCGTCTTACGGTTTAAATATGTATGTCTTCGACTTGTACATTGATTTAATTAATATAATATAAAAAATTATTGTTTAAAAAGTAGTTGAGTGTCAAATTCTCATGTGTTTTTTCTTACGATGTCTTATGTAAAATATACATGTTATGCTATAGAATAGACAATTCTTGTTATAAAAATGTCTGTTAGATACTCAAGTCTACCTGATATGCAGTTTTTAAAATATTTACTTTTCTTTTTCATGATTATGGTTGGTTTTTGTTACAATATTATCTGTAAGTCTACTTTTGGGGAAAATACCAAATTAGGTTCGTAACTATGGTATTTGCAATAGTTAATTCATGTTATAATTTGAAGTAAACACAAAATTACAATTCATTATGGATTATATGTGTTTAATGCCACTTTTAAGGTGTTTAATGCCACTTAAAGTGTTTAAGGCCACTTTTTAGGTGATTAATGCCACTCTTAAGTGTGTAGTGCCACATTTTAGGTGTTCATTGCCACTTTATAGATGTTTAATGCCACTATCAACACTATTTTAGCTATAAAGAAGTCAGAGTACCTCCAGAAAATCAGTGGCCTTTCTGTAAATCATTGACAAACTTGATCACATAAAGTTGTATTGAACACATAAACACTCTCCCCATGGGTGGGAAACTAAGCTATCATACATTGTGATGGGCACTGGTTCTTAATAGGTACATATGAATGTAAATATGAAAACCATACAATCACAGCCATAAAGGCCCCTAAGAAATTGATATTTAATTATTTAGCAATTAAAACCGACAAATAAAAATAATTTTTATATGGATTATGCATTTTTATAAGTCAGTGTCAAGTTTGAACTTAATCTATAGATGCCTGATCTGGTGTGCTATATTTTGAACTTTATTTTATGGAAACCACCTAATTATTGCAATAAATGATGTTAATAGATTGACTCCAATATTTGAAGGGCGTAAAGCAACCAATAAAATTAATCAACCAATATTTGAAAGTACTTTGATATTTAATGCCTTAGAAATCAAGCCAACCCACCCAGGTATAATGGGTGGACAGGTCTTAATCCTGTTTTCATGTTTCCTGACAGTTTGAAGTTCTTGACCTACTTTCAAACATCATTTTAATAGTCATTGTAGACAAATTGGTATGCAAAATTTGTTGCTTCCTTCCAATATTCTGCACAACTACTGAATATAAAGAGTGTTTAAACAGTTTTTTTTTTCTCTATTAAACCTAGCCTGAATCAAATGCTTACTGTACCTACACGATAATACATATGTTGTTAAAAATACTTCAGAAATGACTACCATTAAAAATAACATTAAAAAAAAGTGACCACAGAAGAACTTCCATGACCATAACATGACTTTATATAGAGCTTCAGTTTGTCATATTGATCAATTATAGCAATACACCAGTAGAAAGGAAAATAAACTTTGTTTTACGTCATGGCATAGCCAGGTCTTCTTGTTTTACATCATGACATAGGGAATGTAAACCAGATCGAATTGTTTTGCCATGACATAGAAAAGGTAAACATTGTTTTATGTCATGACAAAGCCAGTGTAAACCAGGTCTTCTTGTTTTATGTCATGACATAGCCAGTGTAAACCAGGTTTTCTTGTTTTATGTCATGACATAGCCAGTGTAAACCAGGTTTTCTTGTTTTATGTCATGACAGCCAGTGTAAACCAGGTTTTCTTGTTTTATATCATGGACATAGCCAGTGTAAACCATGTCTAATTGTGTTATGTCATTGAAAAGCAAGGATAAACATTGTTTTATGTCATGACATAGCAAGTGTAAACCAACTCTAATTGTTTTGTCATGACATATAGAAAGGATAAGCATTGTTTTATGTCATGACATAGCAAGTTTAAACCAGCTCTAATTGTTTTGTCATGACATATAGAAAGGGTAAACATTGTTTTATGTCATGGCATAGCATGTGTAAGCCAAGTCTAATTGTTTTATGTCATGGCATAGCAAGTGCAAAACCAAGTCTAATTGTTGAGTTAGACACTGTGTTTTAATTTGTTATTTTGTTTTATTATTATATAAAGATGTCACAGATAGAACAGATAGTTTTTTTTTTCTTTATGCCTAGGGGCCTGGGTTGTGGAGTGGTTAAGGGATGTGCTTCTGACCACAAACCTAATGCCACTGACATGGGATTCATGCCCCAATACCCATCTCAAGTTCTAAGATTTCCAGACACCTAAGGCTGGTGTTTACACCGGTCATGGCCGATTTTTTTCACCTGTTGTGCACAAGGCTGGTGTTTTGGTCTTTTCATCGGTCATACACGAGGCTGGTGTTTTCACTGGTTATACAATACACAAGGTTGGTGTTTTCACAGGTCATACACAATGCTGGTGTTTTAACCATTCATACACAAGGATGGCATTTTCATCAGTCATACACAAGGCTGGTGTTTTCACCGGTCATACACAAGGCTGGGGTTTTCACAGGTCATATACAAGGCTGGGGTTTTCACAGGTCATACACAAGGCTGGAGTTTTCACAGGTCATACACAAGGCTGGGATTTTCACAGGTCATATACAAGGCTGGGGTTTTCACAGGTCATATACAAGGCTGGGGTTTTCACAGGTCATACACTAGACTGGAGTTTTCACAGGTCATATACAAGGCTGGGGTTTTCACAGGTCATATACAAGGCTGGGGTTTTCACAGGTCATACACTAGGCTGGAGTTTTCACAGGTCATACACAAGGCTGGGGTTTTCACAGGTCACATACAAGGCTGGGGTTTTCACAGGTCACATACAAGGCTGGGGTTTTCACAGGTCATACACAAGACTGGGATTTTCACAGGTCATATAAAAGGCTGGGATTTTCACAGGTCATACCCAAGACTGGGATTTTCACAGGTCATACACAAGGCTGGAGTTTTCACAGATCATACACAAGACTGGGATTTTCACAGGTCATGTAAAAGGCTGGGATTTTCACAGGTCATACCCAAGACTGGGGTTTTCACAGGTCATACACAAGGCTGGCATTTTCACAGGTCATACACAAGGCTGGTGCTTTCACCGGTCATACACAAGGCTGGGGTTTTCACAGGTCATATACAAGGCTGGGGTTTTCACAGGTCATACACAAGGCTGGAGTTTTCACAGGTCATGCACAAGACTGGGGTTTTCACAGGTCATACACAAGACTGAGGTTTTCACAGGTCATACACAAGGCTGGGGTTTTCACAGGTCATACACAAGGCTGGGGTTTTCACAGGTCATACACAAGACTGGGGTTTTCACAGGTCATACACAAGACTGAGGTTTTCACAGGTCATACACAAGGCTGGGGTTTTCACAGGTCATACACAAGGCTGGGGTTTTCACAGGTCATACACAAGGCTGAGGTTTTCACAGGTCATGCACAAGACGGGTTTTCACAGGTCATACACAAGGCTGGAGTTTTCACAGGTCATATATAAGGCTGGGGTTTTCACAGGTCATACACAAGGTTGGGGTTTTCCACTCAATAACTTTTCTTCTTATGCAAATAATTTTACCATTACAGTTCGATTTCGGACATTACCACTTTTTCTGTTCTGAAGTTGTACCTCTGTTTATTATAGCAGGAAACGGAGGCATTTAGTCTGGCACCAGTGTCCTATGGACACTTCCTTCCATTTTTTGCAGGCAAATACGAAAATAAAACAATGATTTTATTGCAATAAACATGTTAATATGTCTATTTCTTGAAATTAAGTAAACCCCTATCCCTGCTGATGTTAATTCTTTACCATTTAATACCCATTTTAAGCTGATATTTGTAAAAGGACCTTATTTGAAATCAGCTGATTGGATTTATTCTGCAATCAAGATTTGGTTGGTTGGTTTTATGGTGCTTAACGCCGCAAATCTTCCATTTATATCGTGGCGATCAGTTTTATTGGTGGAGGAAACCGGAGAACCCGGAGAAAACCACCGACAAACTTTATCACATATGTTGTATCGAGTACACCTCGCCAAAAACGGTGTTCGAACTCACAACTTTAGTGGTGATAGGCACAGATTGCATAGGTAGTTGTAAATCCAACTTCCATACGAGCACGAACAAGACGGCCACTCAACAAGTAAGAAGTGGTATTGATATTTTAATTGTTAACTAAAGTTTTCAGTTTTACTTTAAATTAACTTAGAAATATTTAACCATTTGTGTATAAAGAAAGTATATGGCTGTAAATGCACCTATAAAAGGCTATCCAACATTACACAAATTTAAATAAATGAACAACACTTTTATTGTGGTTCAGAATTTCAAAATTATAATTCCACACAATAGAAAATTTAAAATTAATAAATATTGTTATTAAGTTCTGTATCTATTAAGAATTTTATCAAACGTACATGAATATTTTAAACAGTCAGGCGGCCATCGAACGATGTACTATCTGCTTCCATAAAAAGTCAAATTTTACGGTCACATGACTCCATCAAAAATAGAGATTATTATCGTTTCCAACTACAAAATGTATGAAAATAAATTATTTCAATTTTCAATTTATTGCTACATATGTATTTTTTAATATTTTTATTTTACATTTTCGCCAAGCAGTGATGATCAAAAGCGAATCTCAAACTGACGGAGAAAGGGGTTGTCCTATATTTATACTTCGAAATTACTAATAGATTATTTCAAAATACACCGAATCAATTTCAACATATACCTTGTTTTTTACATGTGATTTCGCAATAAACATGAACAATTTCCTAACACAAACTAAATATTTCACAATAATTTGATGAAGATTTCACAATCTATCAAATTTATGTATATTTCGACATGTTCATAACAGTTTAAGAAATAAACACACACAGATGATGATATGGATTTCTCCCCAAATTCTTATAACAATTACAAGTGTTTATAATAGTGCTATTTGAAATGATATTAATGCATTTAGTTTTAACATAGCAATAGAAAGATATGCAACTACCTATGCAATCGATGCCTATCACCACGGATGTTGTGAGTTCGATTCTCGAACAGAGCGAGGAGTACAACATTATGTGATAAAGATAGTCAGTGACTTGCGACAGATTGGTGGTTTTCTCCGTGTTCTCCGGTTTCCTACATAACAAAAATGACCGTCACGATATAACTACATAGTATTGTTGAAAGTGGCGTTAAACACCATCAAGTAAACAAACAGCAATAGAAAGATTCATTGTCAAGTGTTTGTTGTTATCTGGCGTTAAACACCATCAAGTAAACAAACAGCAATAGAAAGATTCATTGTCAAGTGTTTGTTGTTATCTGGCGTTAAACACCATCAAGTAAACAAACAGCAATAGAAAGATTTATTGTCAAGTGTTTGTTGTTATCTGGCGTTAAACACCATCAAGCAAACAAACAGCAATAGAAAGATTCATTGTCAAGTGTTTGTTGTTATCAACGTAAAAAATGGCTTATGAAGTTAAATATATATAATGGGAATGGATAACACGATGGGTGTCACTAGTTGAGCAGGAACCGTCTACCCTTCCGGGGCACCTAAGTAAGCACACAGAGTGCTGTGGGGTTTATGGTATTGTTTGTCTTTTTGTCCCTGTTCTTTTATCCATTGCATTGTCAGTCCTTCCATTAGCGGCTCCTGTTTATCCCTTTGGTGTCTTCAAACTTTCCTTTTATTGTTACATTATATGCATGGAACCGACGTGGTCGTGGTCGTATGGTAATTGGATTTACAACTACCTGTGCAATCAGTGCCTATATCACTACTAAAGTTATGATGTTCGAACTCTGTTCATGGCCAGGTGTACTCGATACAACATTATGTGATAACGTTTGTCAGTGACTTGTGACAGCTCGGTGGTCTTCTCCGGGTTCTCTCCGGTTTCCTCCACCAATAAAACTGACCGCAACGATATAACGGAAATATTGTTGAAAGTGGCGCTAAGCATAATAAACCAAACCAACCAACCAACCAACCAACCAAACACTTTGACAATCTTTCTAAAAAATGGTAAATAGGTAAAATAATATCCATCCTGGATGATCTGTTTTAGGAGTCAAACCACCAATTCACCAATCAGAGCTTGGAACATATTGCAAATATATTCCAATATTGCATTTTTTTTATCCAATATATTTCTCCCGTAAAAACTTCTAAGTTAAACTTACTACATATGTGGTACAATGGTTAGCGTGCTGTCGGTGAGTTCGATAGGTTGTTGGTTCGAGTCCAGATCCGGTCAAACCAAAGACTTGATGTTATAATTTGTTGTTTCTCTGCTACGCAAGCACCATTAAGGAGTAATAGCAAAGATTAGTTCAATAATTAGGACAATGTGTCCTAGAGGAGCGACGTTTCTGCCTGTGGACTGTTGTTTCAGTGAGCTAGCACTATAAAAATCCAACTAAGCATGTTGGTCTAATGCAAAGCTGACATCATCATTATCTCATGTAACTAATTCTCGCCCTGATATGGTTGAAAAATTACTCACTTTGTGATGAACATCAATCACTCGCTCTAGGTTCAAGTCAGTTGGGGATGTAGTGGCTTGCTAAATGTAAAATGTGTTCAATTATTAGGAATCTCAAGGGTTAGGCTTATGGTGTTTAACGCCACTTTCAATGATATTTCAATTATATCGTGAGGGCCTGGGTGGCTCAATGAGTTAGGTAGCTGGATTACCTAGTAGCACAACTCATACAAGCCTATCACCAATACGACGTGGGTTCGCGCCCGGCTTTGTAAATTACAAAAAGGTGCACTCGACTTGCAGCGCAGTAATAAAGTTTACCAGTTGCTTGCCCAAGGTCTGTGGTTCTCTCCGGCTTCTTCCACCACTAAAACTGGTCGCCATGATATAGCTGGAATATTGCTGAAAGTGGCGTTAAACACAAAAAATCAAATCAATTATATCGTGGCGGTCAGTTTTATTGGTGGAGGATACCAAAGTACCCATAGAAAACCACCAACTCCAGGCGCGGATCCAGGGGGGCGCACCCGGTGCCCCCCTAAAATTGGAAAAAATATTATTTTTTGCGTAAAATCGTGATTTTTCACACGAAATACCCCAAATATTTTCGCACCTAGCTCCGCTCGGCGCGATTTTTTAAAGTTTTTAAGTGCACCCCCCCCCCCTAACTTGAAATCCTGGATCCGCGCCTGAACTCTACTCAATTCACTGACAAACTTTATCACATAATGTTGTATTGAGTACATCTCGCCTGAGCGGGATTCGAATTCACAATGCTAGTGGTGATAGTCACTGATTGTATAGATAGTTGTAAATCCAACTATCATACGATCACGACCACAAGGCCCTAGAAATCGCAAGGTTCATGTTTAAGATAATATGGTTTAATGTATAGCACTTGCATAAATTTCATTAAAATTTGTTCAATAGTTTTATTATTTACTAGTAGTAACATCTAGTTACATATCATTCGCCTAGATAACAAAATGCAGGACTTGGTTTAATTTTAATCATATAAATATGTATGCATCTATGAACTTCAAGATTAACATTGCTCAACACATTATGTGGTGAAATGGTTAGCGCGCTCACCTCGAGTGCTGTAGATCGTGGGTTCGATTCATGGTCACAGGGACGGATCCAGGATTTCAACTTAGGGGGCGCACTTAAAATACAATTTTTGGGGTATTTCGTGTGAAAAATTTCGATTTTACGCCAAAAAAAATCATATTTTTTCTCAATTTTAGGGGGGGGCGTGCGCCCCGTGGATCCGCCCCTGTGGTCAGGTAATACCAAATACTTTGAAAATTGGTATTTGCTGCTCCTCCGCTAAATATGCGGCATTAGTTAGTAAGAGCAAAGACTGGTCTAGGAACCAGGACAATGTATGGGGGTGTAGCGGCATGTCTAACCTTGAAGTGTTGTTTCACTGATCTAAACAAAATCCAACTCATCGTATTGGTCTAGTATTAAGCGAACATCATCGTCACCTCAATGAAATATAACTTGTTCCCTCTATGATATAGCTGACTCAACAGTCGACCCCTTATTCCCTCCACATAGTGCCTATATGATACAGGATTTTTGAAAATTCTATATTGATCAAATACTAAGTATTTTGTCATAAAATCTTGGTTGATTTGATTTGATGTTTGGTGTTTTAACGCCACTTTCAGCAATATTTCAGCTATATCATGGCGACCAGTTTTAGTGGTGGAAGAAACCGGTGTACCCGGAGAGAACCACCGACCATGGGCAAGTAACTGGTAAGTTTTATCACTTGCGACTGCGACTCGAGTGCACCTTTTTTGTAATTTACATAGGCGGGTGCGAACCCACGTCGTATTGGTGATAGGCTTGTGTGAGTTGTTAGGTAATCCAACTACCTAACTCACAGAGCCACCCGAGCCCTTCATAAAAGCTTGGTCTTATAGAATTAATACTGTATATGTGAAAACCACATGTCACATTTGTTTTTGATAGCCAATCATTTGTTCATTTATGAGTGTTCCACATTTATTGGCTTAAAGTAAGATTGATCTATGTCAGTATGTGTTGCTGTTGTCTGTTTTGAATGATGGCAAACGTAAGTGTTTTCAAAGCAATCTGAGATGTCTTAACCAATATCCTCTTCTTATAAAAGAGTCACAAAGGCCACGATCTTCTACAGGATAGAATGCAAGTGCTGGTGCTTTGTTGATTGTCAAATTGTAGTTGTGTTACATCTGCTAATGACCTAGTACTTGGACGTTCCTGTAAACATAGTGGGAGTAGGGAGAATGTGTGAAAGAAACAACCTTAAACATCTGTTTGCTAAAAAAAAATCAAAAAAAAACAAAAAAAATCGCAGTATTGTATGACTGACAATACCAAGTCCAAAGGCGATCAAAATGTTTTATTTCAATGTAAAAAAATATTGGGCGTGGGGGTCAAATGTCCATGATTAACTGCAAAAAAAAAAAAGCCAACAAATATTTTTTTTCACCACGACGGATAAAAAAAAATGGAATTAAAACTGTCTGTCCTAAACCAGCCACCGTGTATGTTCGAAAATGTACTCCTTTATAATCTAAATTTTAAAAAAGATGAAATAAAACGAAGGGGCAATCAAGAATGGACAATCCAGGAACTCTGACAACATTGTGCACACAAGACACAGGACGAAGACAAAAAAAACACAGAATGAGCAGCATGGACCCACAAGAAAAAGGCCATGAACACAGGTGTTCAGGAAGGGTACGTAGTTCCTGCTTCTTACAAGACACCCGCCGTGCTACTCATTTAATCAAGTCCGGTCTTGTCGGTTATAGAGGAATAAAGTAAAAATGTAAAGATCCATTGTCATTTGAGATATGGATATTTCGTAAAGGACAGCATTACCATTAACATGGCTCATAAATACACAGTAACTTGAAATGTAGCAATAACAGGTCAATTTCAGAAACGTTTTAAATTCTGTTGCATATCATTAAGTGCATTTAGAATGAAATATTGAATGTACGAAAAATATAAGCATTTTAAAATGAATTTTAGAGACACCAAATAACAAATGAATTTTAAATCAATTAAAATAAGACAAATTTTTGTTAATTTGATTGAAAATATTGAAAACATGCTTGGTCTTAAATGTTTTGAAAATATACACAGACACTTACCCATAAACACATTATATATTTGATAGTTTATCCTCCGCCCCCACACCCTCCCCCCCCCTCCCCTCTTAGTTTTTGAATTCTAAAATAAATACTGATTTAACCTTGACGAGTCGAGCACACCCCATACACAATGAATCTCAATCAGGGTGGTCCCATATCGAACTCCACGTGCATGGCGTTCAATGTACTGTACCTGTGGTATATAAACCCATGTAATCCCCATTTCTGAACCATCCGTTCTAACACCTGGAATAGAGGTCGACATAGTAAGTACTATTTTTCTTAATATTGAAATTTTACCATGCAAATTAGTCTTAATAAAGTGAAAACTTGTATGTACAAGAGTCAGTGTATAAAATTACGTTCTACAGTGTGTATCTAATATTATTTTTCATAAGAAATCTTAATCCAAATGCAAGTATATTGCGTTCACTTTTAACGTTGTCTATTGTATTTTCCTATTTACAGTCCGTTTGGCATAAATCTAAACGAAAATCTTTAAAATAATATTTTCGAATAGAAGTTTTTTCTTCTTCTAGAATATATGAAGTAATTTTTGCGCGATAGAATGTCTACGTTGTCCTCTGTTAGGTAATTATATTTTCTGGGGTGTATATAATAACTACAATGAATCTAGTACAAAATGAAATAATGTTAAGAGCTATCTTAATCATTAGTTTTATTTGAATGTCTATTTCATTGTATCAAATGACTTCAAAAAGCCATTGACTGGCACTTCGCTTTGCCAGGAGATAAAAAAAATCTCGATACCGTATATTATTTCAGCATGCTTCCCTATAATTAAAACCCTGGAAATCATATTATACTATCATCTTGGTATTTCTGTTTTTTAAACTTTATAGAACCGCATTTTTTATGAAAATAAACGTGTGAAAATAATTGAAAACTGGTTGGTCTTGACATACTGTGTATTCTATAGGACAATATAATTTTAATCATGTTTGCGGTCTTACATTTGACGCATTTACTTATAAAATACAAGATACTGTTTTCAAACATTGGGCTGTACAAGTTTCGGTTTTGCACAAAGCAACATTTTTTGATTTCAACGCGTTGTAAATTTTTCTGTTTTGCATGATGCAATGTCATTTTTATATAATTCAGATATTTTTGTTAGTAAATTATTGTAATAACAAATGGCATTTATTGTTTGAAATTCAGTTTTTATATTTTATTTCAGTCTCCAAGATGCGTCTGACCCTTGCTTGTCTCCTGTTTTTTGTCATCTGTATGACTGTTTCTGCACGGTACCCTTATGAAAAAGCAAATAAAGACAAAAAATATTATGGGTATGGTGGCTGGTCCAGCTTCAGAAACATCAGATGGGGCAGATGGGGACAGAAAAGAGGTTAGTGATGTCCAGATATTGGGTTCTTTTCAGCCAAAGTTTGAATATCGATTTTGAAATTTTGAGCTGTTTTTATACTGGAATATTGGAAAGGCTTTTGTACCTACAAAATTGGATTATACATGTATATGTAATTATGTATTTAATTTTGGTTCGTTTGTTTTGAATATGGAAACTTTGTTTTACAGACAAATCATTGTATATTTTTAGTTTTATGGATGCTAATTTCAAGGTTATTCTTTGTATGTTTATGAATACCGATTGCCCCTGATCCAGGTATCAAACATTCATACAATTCATTCGTACAAGTTTTGCTTGGCGACTACCAGTAATTTTTGTAAATTTGTAATCAAGAATGAGTTGTATTCTCCTCAGTTGTACATGTATTTGTTTTACTCGCCTCGCTTCACCGTGTATTTTTTTTTTACTCGCCTCAGTTGTACATGTATTTTCTTCAGTTGGTTTTCAGATATTTAAGTCCAGTAAAATAACCTTCTTGGAATTTTCTTAAAAAAATATTATACCATTTAAAATTTTCTATAGGACGTCTTCCGGGTGAATCGCATCGGTGGTGTAATGGTTAGCGTGCTCGCCTCGAATGCTTGGCATATCGTGGGTTCTAGCCGTGCTCGCCTCGAATGTTTGCAGGTCGTGGGTTCTAGCCGTGCCGTCGCAGCCGATGGTCGTGTCAAACCAATGAGTATAAAATTGGTATTTGTTGCTTCCCTTTTAACTTTGGCACGCAGTATTGAGGAGTAGGAGCAAAATCTGGTTGGCCTGGAAGCGGTATAGGCCAAGTTCGGGTGGAACCCGATAGGAACCCTGGTGTTGGGTTGGGTGACGTCATACTACTATTAATTGGATGCGCGCGCAACTTTCCATTTGGACGCTGTTGTGCGATCTCGAGTAACTCCCAGCATTAATCTAACATTGACCACGAACAGGGGGAGAAAATCTGTACATTATATATCAATATGCTCCTGCTTACTCGATTGAAATCCTGTATGATTTTCTGCTTGTTTAAGACAATTAAAAGTTTGAAAAATCTCTCCCGTGTAGAAACGTAAACGCATGTACCATGGTACATACAACGTATTTGGCCCATAAGACGATGATTTTCCCTTCCTCATCCGAGATTGACACAACAATCAAAAGCAAAATCATAAAAAAGTATTGAAATAAACATGTGATCAATGTTAAATTTGACAATTCAAGTCTAAAATGATCAAAATACAAACTTACAATTCTGCATCGTTTCCCCCTGACGCCATCTTGGATCTCGAATAACCCTGGGTCGACGCTGGGTTAGAAGAGTAACAAGGTCAAAAGTTCAATTGCGTCATTGTTTCTATTTTTAACTTTCCCGGGTGGTTCATATGGAACCCGAGTAACGCGAGTTCGATCCCGGGTCCCATTCGAACTTGGCCATAGTGTGTCCGTGGGTCGACCTGGTTCAGTGAGCTAGAACTAAACTTATAACTAGGCGGGTTGGTCTAGTACAAAGCGGAACTCATCTCGTCGAGTAATTTGTTCTCGCCATGCATGATGTCTGAAAATTCTCATTTGAGTTGAAACAATCACTAGTTACCAGACTACAGTAGCTTTGTAAACCTGTTCAATCATTACAGAAGGTTACCAGGGAAGTTTTCAGCTTTGATCTATTACAAAACCAATTTTACATGTTTAAATTGTATAACTTTGGTTGGTATAAATATAGTTGATATTGCTATAAAATGTCTCATGCTTCTGTACAATCATATTCCCTTCAAGAAGCAGGCTTTCTCCCAAAATCCTTCGCTGGACGTCATTCAAACCATAACCATGGATTAGAATTAGTTTTACTTGATCCTATACAATAGTTCGGATACCTTTTTTCTAATCCTTTGACTTCACTGTCTTGTACGATTTTTAGTGTTTTACCATTTCATTGTTATTTTCTAGCTTTTGAAGCTCATAAGGACAAACCTGAGGAAGTATGGGCAGAAATGTTTAAAACTCTTGATGAAGACGACGATGAACGTGTTGATATAGATGAATTAAGAGACGACATGGCAACCGTCTTGAAAGGAGAAACCAGAACCCCGGAAGATTTAATGGCGGAAACTGATGCTAATGGAGATGGATATATTGACTTCGATGGTGAGTATTCACGTGTCATTTACATGTTATGTTTGTGTGAAATATAATGCAGCATCTTTGAAGCTAGCTTTAACTGCATCCGTAGTGTAATGGTTGGTGTGCTCACCTCGAGTGCGGTAGATCGTGGGTTCATCCGTAGTGTAATGGTTGGTGTGCTCACCTCGAGTGCGGTAGATCGTGGGTTCAAAACTCGATCGAGTCGAACCCAATGACAATAGGTATTTGTTGCTTCTCTGCTAAGTAAGCAGCATTAATGAGTAATAACAGCCACTGGTTGACTCGGAAGTAGGATAATGTGTCTATATGGAGCGAGTGTCTACCTGGACTGTTTCAGTGATATAGAACTACAATTTCTAAGGTTGATCTAGCTCAAAATGGACATCATTATCTCGTTGAAAATTGACCAGTTCTCGCGGAGTTGCCATGATGTACCTGAACAATCACTTAGTTTGGGCTTAAACACTCGCTGCTCAAATGCCGAGTATATGATTTGAAAATTGATTTGTTGTAATTATAAAATACATGAAAGACAGCACCTTGAGTCTTAAGGATAGATTGAAAGTAATTGGTAACAATTGTCGAAATCTATCCTATCAATTGATGAGATATTTCATATCTTTGAATACGTTACATTTGTTTTTATGATTCGAAAATTATGTAATACATGCAAGTCTTGTTTGTATTTCATAAAAGTTGCACAATTGAAGATTGGTATACCAAGCTCAGAGCCAACTATTTTACATCCCTGACCGTTGTCGATAAGATCGTACCGATTGTTTTTATGCATACTGACTAGCATATGTATATAAAAATAATGAGACAGCTATTCACTCGAAAATTTCCTTACGGTGAACATTTTGATTGAAAAACAAATAATGAACTTCAAACCGCACCAAGTTCTTGGCACCCTGGATTATATTAACATACAACTTGGCAATTTTACAAAAGTAATCGTACACTTTTACTATGAGTACTATGAGACAACTATGTTGTGATTTGGTGATAACTGATGAAAGTGTTTGACATATTCCATATTATATTTTTCAGAGTTTTTAAATGATATCGGATCTGACAATCCACACAAGAGAATAAAGATGTGTAGGCCACCATTTTCCTGTGGTAAATGATGACGGAAATTATTCAACAGATTCCGTTTGGAATTTCTTATTTAATAAAAGTAAAATGTGTATACTTTAATCATTTAATTGTGCCTAACAATTTTACAATCTTAGATGTTTGTACCTTTTTATTGTTTTTAGCATACACCAACATCAAACAACATCCGGTATTGGGGTCTGTGATTCATTGTCAACGGACCAATTTTCAACTAATCTACTTTTAAAACAGTACATGGTTCCATTGTTGAACACATTTTAACTGACGTGCATAGGACATAACCCAAAATTTTATGACATGAAGGGCCCGGGTGGCTCATTGAGTACTACTTGACGATACGGCGTGGGTTCGTGCCCGGCTGTGTAAATTACAAAAAATGGTGCACTAGACTCGCAGCCGCAAGTGAAAGCTTGCCAGTTGCTTGCCCATGGTCGGTGGTTCTCTCTGGGTACTCCGGCTTCTTCCACCACTAAAATGGGTCGCCATGATATAGCTGCAATATTGCTGAAAGTGGTGTTAAAACACCAAAAATCAATCTATATCCAATTCTGTCAATTCCCCAATTTGTTTTTCACAAACAAGGATTCTGCTTCATTGGTGTCTACAAAAGGTACTATCGTACAATATGTATTCTCCTCAATGTTTCTACTGAAATTTTATATCGTCGTTCCCGTTTTGTTAAACCGTGGTGTTTCTGGCATTTCTAGGATTAAAGTATTGGAAGACTCGGGTTTTCCAGAGGAATTGGTCGTTACATTTACCATTCATCACAAGTTTTGTATTGCAATTTTCTGGAATGCATGGCACTTCATTTTATCTTTCATTGTATGCCACGTACATCATCATTTGCTTACAACCGAATGATCGAGTGATGCATCGGGGTGTGGGATAAACAAAATTCTTTGCAATTCGCATTTCAGTGTTGCGTTGCTTTCAACAATATTCCAGTTGTATCGTAGCGGTCACTTTTATTGATGGAGGATAACAAGAACACCACCGAGCTATCGCAAGTCGCCTGTGAACTTTATCACATAAATGTATGTTGTATCGAGTAGACCTGACACGAGCAGGATTTGAACTCGCAAGGCACCAATTGCATAGATAAATGCAATTTACCTGTACGACCACGACGAACTAAGGCTGTTGAAGAACTATACATAACACATTTTCTAAAAGTGCATTATATACTAGTAATGCAACTGTTTGTTCCCTTTCTACATCATGTTCTGGAAATGTGCAATCCTAGTGCCGTTTGTTTTAGTGGGTTTTTTTTTTATTCTAACAATGGACCATATATCTTTCAAAAGAATTGTCCCTACGTCCGTCAAAATGTGGTTCAGGACTGCTGTCGCGAGGTAAATGGTCCGAGGCCGCCTTAGTCGTTTTACTTTTTCAACATAAGTCTGTATCTAGATTTGTTGTCTGTAGATTTGGTGGTGTGTGGGGGGTTATCAAGAAAATAATCGGAAACGCCAAAAATGTGTTTTTTTAGATACAAGATGCCGCTTTACTTAAAAAAACCATTGTGTTTAAAATGTTCATATTTATAATTTGGTCTTCACGATTCCTTAATCTAGTCCTTTTGTTCCCACAACCAACGCTGTTATGCGATTCACGCCGAGCGTATTTACGGACTTCACTGGACTGTCGCCATATACCACACAATCTTCGTCTTACCAAATTCATGACCCTCATATCTACATGATGTACTATGTATGTCTACATACATTAGGCCTGCAATTTCACCACAGTACCAAAGTTCAACCAACTTGCATTTCATGTGAATACCTGTCTGTCCTACTACTATATCTACGTGTATGATAGTTCATGTGAATACCTGTCTGTCCTGCTACTATAGTTCATGTTTCTGTTTGGAGACTTGTCTTCAGATCTGTTGCCCACAACCTCGTTTGTTGAGTGCATATTGGTATACATTTCTTGTCCGTGTATATTGACTACTGTTTCTAAGGTATACCGTTGGTTTCTATTCATTCTAGCTTTATCAGCAGATGTGTATATAATTGTTTGAAGCTTTCATAATGATTTCCTTTGTCAGTGACTTGCGACAGGTCAGTGGGTTTTCTCCGGTTTCCTCCACCAATAAAAATGACTGCCACGATATAACTGAAATATTGTAAGTGGCGTTAAACATTATAAACCAACCCAACCGTAAAACTGATAATTCACTCCAAATAAAACATGAATATTGATTGTTAGAAGAAATAAAACCATTTTACAAGTACTTATGTTATTATCGTCATGATATAGCTGAACATTTGTTGAATTGGCGTTAAACAGTCACTCGTATATGTTATCTTTGCATTGTTTCAAGACCAATACGAATATAATGGTATCCTAGTCCCTGAACATGGTTCTAGTTAATGAACGATATGGATACAAAAACACAACAAAAACAACAGTACATCAAGCTTTATATGTCATACTAGTATTTCATATGAAGAAACCAATTCCCTTCATTGAAATCATTACGTCTAGCATCTTAATTAGTAATCATCTTTGTCACAAAATAAAAAAAAAATCTTTTTCGGTTGTAATGTGCAATAAGATGTTTTAGCTACCAAGTTGGAAACAACGC
Organism: Gigantidas platifrons; assembly: GCA_002080005.1. NCBI lineage: Eukaryota > Metazoa > Mollusca > Bivalvia > Mytilida > Modiolidae > Gigantidas > Gigantidas platifrons. The sequence goes on from MJUT01061709.1 coordinate 75,185, forward strand.
CAACGGTTGTTTTTTTTTCTCCGACTCTTTATTTTGTGTTTTCTCATTCTTTGTTTTGTTCTCTGTCATTATTTTGTTTTGTATTTTTCTCACTCTGTTTTTATTTCTCATTATACCCCCCGCAAACAAAGTTTGGGGGGGGATATATAGGAACCACCCTGTCCGTCCGTCCGTCCGTCCGTCTGGTCGTCTGTCCGTCCGTCTGTCCGTCCGTCTGTCCGTCCGTCTGTCCGTCCGTCCGGTCGTCTGTCCGTCTGTCCGTCCGTCCGTCCGTCTGTCCGTCCGTCCGTCCGTCCGTCCATGTACCTTGTAAGCGCAACTCCTCCCACACGGCTTATTGGATTTTTATGAAACTTTACACACTTGTAGTACACTACCTGCAGATGTGCATGAAGGAATATGGTTGCTGTCCAAAATTTAAAAGAGAAGATAATTCAACTTATACTTTCACGAAAAGGGGGGCATGTAAGCGCAACTCCTCCTAAACGGCTTATTGGATTTTTATGAAACTTTACACACTTGTAGTACACTGCCTGTAGATGTCCATGAAGGAATATGGTTGCTGTCCAAAATTTAAAAGGGGATATAATTCAACTTATACTTTCACGAAAGGGGGGGCATGTACATTGTAAGCGCAACTCCTCCTACACGGCTTATTGGATTTTTATGAAACTTTACACACTTGTAGTACACTACCTGCAGATGTGCATGAAGGAATATGGTTGCTGTCCAAAATTCAAAAGGGGAGATAATTCGAATGCAAGTCAATTCGCCCCACTGCAAAATCGCCCCCGTCAATATCGCCCCACATTTATCAAAATCGCCCCAATACAAAATCGCCCCCATTAATTAATGTAATGCAGAAATTAATTTTATTATAAAATCGAGATATGTACAATAATTTTGCCCTCTATGATGTTTTTGTATTTTTGTTTTCATTATTGTTTGTAAATCAGTTTGATAATCTTAATAAATATCTTTCAAATTTTGTGTATCTTTATATAATATTAACCGCATCGTTGGTGTAATGGTTAGCGTGCTCCCCTCGGGTGCGGTAGTCCGTGGGTTTGAGCCCCGATTGGGTCAAACCAAAGAATATAAAATTGGTATTTGTTGCTTCTCCGCTAAGCAAGCAGTAGTATTAAGGAGAAGGATAATATGTCCGTGTGGCCGTGTGGGTCGACATGTCTTTCCGTGAATGATGTTATTTGTAATTGCAAATATTTCTATAAAATGTGCTTCAATATTCAGTGTAATGTTCGATGTTGCCATTTCTCACAACCATCGCATTGCCTTGCTTCTTGGTTGTGTCTGACAACCTGCTTGCACTCTATGCAATCACTGGCCATTGTGTTTAATGCCAGTCATGATGGTAGCAGGCTTAACTAATTTCATTACCAGCTTGGACAAGCTTATGTCTTTGCAACAAGTGTTTATTGCAATATATATAAATATCAAGAATATGTATCATTGGCTTGGGTCTCCTTGATATGCTTTCGATTGGAACAACAGTAACAAAAGAAAAACTAATCAGGTAGCCAATTAATTATTACACAAACAGTGCATCTATACTTTACAAAGAAATGCTTGATTAAAAGAAGAAATTAATTATTACATGGACACAAATAATTACCCTCACTTAACCGACAAAATTAAACAATAACGTTTCCGATTAATGTATCCATACTGTATATTATCTCAATAACTCAATTATTCCTTATCAGAATGTCGTTGTCAAAACTACTAATAATAATAACTATTATTTGTTTATTTTTAAATGTTGGGGCGATTTTGATTAATGTGGGGGCGATTTTGATAAATGTGAGGGCGATATTGACGGGGGCGATTTTGCAGTGGGGCGATTTGACCAGGTACCGATAATTCAACTTATACTTCCACGAAAATGAGGAGGGGCATGTACCTTGTAAGCGCAACTCCTACTAAACTGCAAGCGGGGGTATCACTCGATGAGGTCACTCACAGTTATTTTGTTGTTTTGCCTCTCCTTATTTTAGAATGATTTCATACGCCGTTTTGTTTTGGTTCGTGTAGGGTACCTCAGCATTTCGGAGGCCTACACTAACAATTGGGGTCTCTTTGGAAATGAAAATTACTTGGCTTTCGACTGGTGAAAACATTTTTAGTAAATATTAAGGCGTTCTGAAGCTACGATAAATTTAAGACGACCACTTAAAAATGCAAGCAAGTGAGTTCCTCCTCTTGCTGTATTATATAGTTTTGGGGTTTTCTTTCGGACGCACCTAGCCCCTCATTCTCTATCCAGAGTTGTCGTTAGCGTAGCAGGAACGACAACTCTGGATAGAGAATGCTAGCCCCTGTGTTCTTTTTCAGAGGAATGCGTCGGATAAACCTTGCCAGTTGATTTTTACTCTTACTGAATCGAAGTTGGAATACATGGATAAGAATGGAAGCCACATTTTAATTTGGAAAAGGTTTAGCTGGTCAAAAAACTCATCTTAAACAATAAAACGTGGCATCCCAGGGGCGGAGTCAGGATTTCAAGTTACGGGGGGGGGGGCGCACTTGAAATAAAATTTTGGGGGTATTTCGTGTGAAAAATCACGATTTTATGCAAAAAAAATCATATTTATTCCAATTTTAAGGGGGCGCGCGACGGGTGCGCCTCCCGGATCAGCCCCTGCATCCACGATGAGAAAATAGCAGCTATATATTACATTAACCGGAAATTATTCCATTCTGATCCGTCAAACAACAAGACAAACAAAGGGGAGATAATAACATTATTTTGCTGATTCTAAAAACAATCCTGTTTTGAAAACCCATGAGTCCACTCACTCAGTATTTAGTTGTCCAAAAGGTGAATTTCAATTATACATTACATATATAACATGTGCTTGTTGAAATCCGTACATATTTAACTCTGTTGAGTGGAGAAATATCGTAACACACGGGCAACTGAAGGAGAATCTATTCTATATTTCCACATCTAATAAAATAGCGATAATTGGTATCGTGTCGTGACATCTGCTCGGTCATGCAATAAAGTCGGTCACTTGTTTTGATTTACCATTCTCTCGCAGCACGAGGTCAATGACGTCATTCTGTATATTTATAACGTATATAAGACACCGAAGCAGGTTTTTAAAACTTGAAGATTATAAAATGCGATCAAAACAGGTAAGATTGAATTGACCAAATTTCATACAAGTAGAAGAACTCCTTTTTACCTGGTCATTCTGCCTGTGAAATATATTTTAAGCAATGGTATTCCCCGAACATTTTTAACTTTCCGGTTTGTTGACATAATCGTCATCACAGTTCATGACCGTTTCTGGAATGTAGACCAAGCAAATTGTATTTTAAAATACTTTGAAAATATGACAATTGATCTTTCAGATTCCACCATTTTTGTGTGTGTTCATTGTAAGTGAGTGATATTAAATGTGATTAAAATAAATTGAAATCGGTCATTAATTGTTTTCCAAAAATACGGCAGAATGTAGTCAGTCTAATAGATTGTATTGACAAGCAAAAACACCAAATTCATTGGATTAAATACAAATGTACTTTATTATATATGCCATTTATGGGTAGGCAAGTTTAATATTTGCATCAAATAATTAATTTTTAATACTTCAATTTCAAACTATTTAAAAGAAAACATCCTTCCACATTTTTCAGACAAATCAATTACACTGAAAAAGCTAAAGTACTGTACTTTCTAAATCTGGTTTACTTTTTAAGTTTGGTTGGCCTAAGACAAAACCATGTGCTTTATTGACCTTTGACCGGCCTTATGTGACGTAATAGGACGCCCTTTGGGAAAACCGTACACAACAAATATGGGTCAGTGTGTTTTTATTATCGATCTTTTTTCCATGGAACTTTACACATGTGAGCAAGAATAGATGAGGAACATAATTAAAAAGAAAAAAATGTTTACTTTTCAAACATGAAAAAAATAATCAAACATTATCCAATGACTGACCGACTTATTGTCATATGGGGATACTGTTCCCTTCCGATTAAGTGCCAAAAAATCAACAACTTTACAAAGAGTCCCTTATGTGTGAGCACAGAAAAATAAAAAATGTTTGCATGGAGTGTAAGTGTTAAGGGTAAGATATTTAAAATTACCAGGCATTTAAAAGGGTGGACTGAACGAAATAGAAATAATCTGGCAAATACATTGTACAAGTAAAAAATGGTGATTATGACCAGTATCTTGGCAAGAACAAGCTACATTCGATAATGTTTGCTAAAATGTAGCTCTCTGAAGCAACAGTCCATGTTGACCCACTTGGACATATTATAACCTGATTCCAAGCCAATCAGTGTTAGTTCCTACTCCTTAAAATTGCAAGTTTGTAGAGAAGCAGCACGTTGCACGACGTTTGAGCACAAAAAATCCTACGTTTGAGCGCAAAAAATCCACGATTGAGCGCATTTTACCGTAGCTATTTACCTGAGAAAAATATTAAAATTATAAAACTTTTAAGAAATTATTATAAAAATGATCTTTAAAGAATTATTAAAAATGATTTTGATAATGAAAAGAATAATTTAAAGATTTAGTTTAGTACTGTTTATGATTTATACTGTTTACTACTTGTATGTGTATGAAAAAAAAAATGGAGTTTTTCATATTGGAAACAAATAGAGAGAAGAAAAGTTTAATTTACGATGGCTACACTTTTAGAGTCGATAGAGTTTTAAAGAATTCAGAAATTTCCTGGAGATGCACAAAATACAGTTGCAAGTGCAGAATAAGAATAGATGCAGAGTGCAAAGCTATATTGAAAGGCCAAGATGTTTTATGATGAGTTTTTTAGTGCTGTAATCTTTTATAATAAAGTGTACACATGTATATATTTTTATTTTTATTTTTCACATTTTTAGATATTAAATTCCCCAGGTAAACCACAGGTAAAATGTGCTCAAACGTAGGAAAGATTTGCGCTCAAACGTAACACACCTAAAATTGAAAATGCGCTCAAACGTAGTGTGCCCAAGCAGCATATATAATTTTTATAATCTTTGGTTTTACCTGATCAGGTCGCGAAACTGTGATCTACCACACTCAAGGCGAGCACATTAACCATTACACCACTGAAGCGGTTTAATGAAAATGAAAAAATAATAATAACTTAGTAATTGTACCGGTATATAAAAAGAGCAGTTGTATATGTGCAATGCAGTTTTTTAGCTTCAAAGTGTAAACAATAGCTATAGGAGGGAACAGATACAAAGGAACATGCTCGGGCAGCCTCTCTTCAAAGCATGACATATTTATTTATTTATTATTTATTAACTGATTACGATTAACAAACTTACCTGATTTCATTCATAGATGGGACATTTCAGGGTTTTTTTCACTGACTTTTGTGTCCAGTTTAAAGTATTAGCAGATTTATGGTTGCACAATGAATAAAACTTCAAGTACTATAATAATTTAAAATATATGATAAAGTTATGATCTTGCTCACCGAAATAAGTACAGTAATAAAATTATTGGAACCCTTTTTATTGTAAAAAAAGAGAGTAGTATTATTTGTGTGGCTTTTTCGAATAAACCTGACATAATTTAAAAAAAAAAGTTGTACATTATATGACAAGACAATTTAAACGACCTTTAAAATGAAGAAGGATATTAAGAATGGCTAAAAGCAAATATTATCATGGAAACCACAATATTCATCTATGATATATAGCTACCACATTTATTTATTTTTGTTCACTGTAGCTAGGATTGTATATTTTTTTTGTCTCTATCTGAAATACAAAATGTTTTGCACTCTGGAACATGCTAACACTATTTTACTTGAATGATAATTGCTTGATATTTAACCATGCTGACAAAATAATGTCAAATGAGTGTAAAGAAAGGTTTTATTTTTATGATGAAAAACTTTCAGAGATAAGTTTTAGAAGATGAGGTGATATCTAGAGTACGAGGATAAAATGGCAGAGAACGAGCGAGCCAGACGTGAATTACAACAGAAACAGCATTACTTCTTACAGAGTGAGCTACAGTCAATGGCCAGAGACATCCCGGGGTAAAACAATTAGGAATTAATCTTCAGTAATCTGTATCTTTTACAACACACTAAATTTGAAATCATAATTTTTACAAACATTTTAATTTTAATATTGCATGAACATGTTTGGTTAGGGTACAGTGCAATCAGAGATATAGCATAATAAATCACTGTGATAGATGTAATACTCTCATGATTGAGTAATACTAATTTGTAACATAAATACGCATTTTTCCTTTGATGTTTTTATGCAGTAATCAACTTAAAAATGGTGAACTTTTACAAACCATGGTCTAACATGAAGATCTTGATGTTATTCCATGATTTTGACGTCATAGATCTGTTATTCCATGATTTTGACGTCGTCATGTAATTTCTGTTACAAACCATATATACCATGAATCTTACTCATGAACTTATTTAAACCAACTCATCCTTCGGATTCGTTGGTTTAAATAAGTTAATTTGTAAGATCCATGGTATATAAAATACATATTCTTTGTTCAGTTTAATCTGTTTACTTATTTTCTTATGCATTTTTGGGTGGTAGCTAGTAACATTTTAAAGATATTAAAAAAAGAAGAAAAGCTATATATCCATATCACAATAATGAGTGATACATCTATCACAGTGATTTATTATGCTAGTTAAACCTGCTCATGAGGTCACCTCTATTCAGCTGTCATTATTTAAGCAGTCAGCTGTATTAAAAGGTTAATTTTTTTCTTGTCCAGTCATAGAAAATTTCATATGAATTGGACCTTTTTAAAGAGGTCACCTGTCTTAAAAGACCACTTTTTCTTTGTCCCATAGATGACCTCTTAATACAGGTTTGACTGCATGTCTTTAACTGTACAGTACAAATACAATTAGTTTACACATTTCAGTTATATCATGGAGGTCAGTTTTGTTGGTAGTTGAAACAGAAACATCTGGAGAAAACCACACATCAATCGCAAGTAACTAACAAACTTTACCACTGTTATCCGCAAGTTGTTTCACATACTGATCACAACTTTTGTGGTGATAGGAGCTGATTGCATTTAAGTAGATTCTAATTAAAACTGACCGCCACGATGTAACTGAAATATTGTTGAAAGTGACGTTAAACACCATAAACCAACCAAGCTAAATATATGATAAGAGCTATGACAGACCTTTCAAGTTTTTGTGTGAATTACTTGTGAAATACAACATTTATCAATCAAACCGGCTTTAGTGACCACCTCTATTAAGCAATAACTTGTATTATGTGACCTTAATTTCAATTTTATTATTGTTGATGCTTATACATAGGAAATTTATTTTATTTTTTTCATCATCATCTAATTTAGACTAAAAAACATTTTGGAATCGAAAAAACAGAGGGTGGACAAATACCATTAAAAAATGTTGTTATTGCAAATAAAATCTATTGGTACATGTATGCATTGATTGCTCCAAGGCAGTTTTTTATATGAGATATGAGTGTATAAAATATTCAACAGATTTTTTTTTAATTCTAGAAAATTCCAACAAAGACTTCCCTATGACTTGTTATCTAGTCTAGCCAGTGCTTTACTTGATGGTACAGTGTTTGAAATTGTTCGTAGTTTACAGGAAGTACAACATCTAGAGGAAAAACATTTATCAGCTCAAAGAATGAAACTTGTCAATGATCACAAAGGTAAATAAAATAGCTACCCCTTCTGTAAAGAAAAAGTGGCCTCAAATAGTCCTCCTCTTATTAAAGGTAGGTACTCCTTCTGCAATGAAAAAAGTCCCCAACCTTAATGGGACATCTTTTAGAAATATTTTATTATTTCAGTGCATCTGAGATTTGTCTTTTTTAGACGGGTTCTTATAGCAGCAGAACTACTGTAACAAGTTTGTTCTCTTTATTTATGAGTTAAAAATCAAGCCTGTACTTTACAACATTATGTGCTCAAGTTTATCAGTAATTCAAAGAATTCCATGGTTTTCTCAGGGTACTTGGCTTTCCTCTGCCAAAAAAAAAAAGAACTACAAGTAACAAATACAATATACATGTAACTGAAATATTGTTGAAAGCGGTTTTAAACACTAATTATCCAATCCAAAGGCCATAACAGCATGCTCGCCTTAAATGCAGTAAATCATGGGTTCAAGTCTTCATTGGGGTCAAACTAAAGACTATGAAATTAGTATTTGCTCCTTCTCCACCAAGTACACAGCATTAAAGTGTATGAGCTATTACTTTTTGGCTCACAGTCAGGATAATGTGTTCAGGTAAAGCGACATGTCTAACTAAGCATGTTGGTCTAGCATAAAGCAGACCTCATCATCATCTCACCTCATCTGCACCTTTCTCTTACCATTATATTGCTGAAAATTTGTTCACTTGACGTTAAGCAACAATTACTCACTCAATCTTGTTACCACATTCATCCAAAGAAGAATAAGGTGTTTTTTTATTCTACATTACAGTCAAACCTGTATTAAGAGGTCACCTTTAAAACAAAGAAAACGTGGCCTTTTAAAGGTATATTGTCTACCACATTTGTATTTTTTCATACCCAAAATTATTGTTGTTTTCCGTACTGACCTTCATAAAATGAAGATTAAACACCGAATTATTGGCGAATACGCTACGAAACGTTAAGATTCAAACAACATTAAACAAGCGTGACAATCATGAAGTGTTTGAATCTTAACAGTATTTTCCTTACCTCAAAGCTAAACCCCAGAGAATTCCAAACTTCCGTTTTTACTTTTACTTTCACTTTGAATTTCTGTCATCGGAACAATAATTCCGATAACGATAGTTTTGGGTGTTTTTCGTCAAAAAAAGAACACCAATCGTATATTTTGTAGCATAACTGTTTAATGATAGCTTAAACAAATCATTTATGGACAGTTAAGCATTTTCCAAAAAATCGTAGACAATAACCCTTTAAGACAGGTGACCTCTCAAAAGAGGTTCAATTCATATGCAATTGTCTATGACAGGACAAGAAAAAGGTGACCTTTTAATATCGATGACTGCTTAGGCAGGTTTACTGTATTTTCATTAGATTAACAATCTATGTACATTATTGTATTTCTATGTTTAAGATTGAGTTATTCTGTCATCTTGTTAGTTCTGTTCCTAACATATATTTTAATAGCACAAAGACACGAATTACAGAAACGTCATAAAGAATTATTACAGGGATGTCAGACAAAGCCACATAACCTTCCAATGGTAGAGGTTCAAATTGAAAGAGAAAAAGAGGTAAAAACTGACAATTACATATGATACTGGTATTATTTCAACAATTTAAATTTTGTTGAGAATGCATTGTAAGAAATAAAATATACACCATCAATTTTAAAAACGCAGTCAAACCTGTATTAAGAGGTCACCTTTGGGACAAAGAAAAAGTGGCCTTTTAAGACAGGTGACCTCTTAAGGGTGTAGACCTGGGTTACCCAAAAATTTTCCCATCAATCAATTTTTTTTAAAATTTGCATCATGGAATAGTTATGTTTAAATACATTATCTGCCAAAGTTTCAAAAATGTTCACCGTGCCGTTTTCTCCATACCACATCCTAAATATAGCAATTTTTGGGGTATTCTGGATGCCAGATGGTAATACTAGTTTCGGAAGATTCAAATAGATATGCACATTTATTTCTGATTGAAAGGGAATATTTTGGCTTAGATACACTTGAGAGTGTTATTGTTCAATAAATATGAATATCTAGCATATCTGAATATCCTGTTTAGAGATAATCACGTGCAAAACAGTGGAAACTGCAAAAAAGGGGGGATGCCCTGAGGACCACCTTGGTATTAAAAATC
>MJUT01061709.1:99391-114308 GCA_002080005.1 Gigantidas platifrons
GTCGGTCAGGCCTATAGGTAAATCCAGCACTGACTAACACAAATACATATAATCCGACACTCTGGTCTGTTAAAAACCGACGTTAGATAAATTTATCTCACAATACAATGAGCTATGAGACAAAGATGACAACATTCTCACATCTAAGCAAATATTATATAATGGATGTTTTGTTTTTCCGATTACAGCCGATGGCTCCTCTGGATTTCCGGCCGAGGCCAATCGCTATCATTTATATGTTTCTCTAGCATGCCCATGGGCACACCGTACTCTCATAGTTAGAAAATTGAAAGGACTTGAAGATATTATTTCATACGATGTTGTTGACTGGTATATGTCACCAAAAGGATGGAGCTTTACAGATAAGGTATAACTAACTCACATCCACACAGTATGTTTTTCGTAACCGGAAACGAAACCATCTTAATTCAACACTACTTTGGATGTTACCAAATTCCGTTTTTTAAAAGACATATGGGAGAAAGAAGACGTGTGATGGGTGTTTCCTTAGGCAAAGCAAGAAAATCTTGATGAAAAAATTGTTAATTGATATAGAGAAACAAACACATGGCAAGCAAAAAATGAAAGAAAAAAAACCCAAAGAAAACAGTAAACAGAAAAGAAGAAAACTAAAAATTAGCAAAACGAATCCCAGCAAAAACCGGGGATGAAATCAGGTACCGAAGAAGGGAATGTAGTTCCTGCTCCATTTGCACTATTCGCCGCGTTACGAAAGGGGAAGGATTCTGTAACATAATCTTTTAATTTGTGCTTTCAAATTTTCATTGGAGAATGGTAATGTTAAGTGCTAAAGAGTCAAATTATTTGGAAGGATGAAATGTCAGAAAAAGAGTTGTTCTGTATCCACACTACGAAAATATACATTGTTACAATATGATGCAGCGTATATGAAAAACCGACAATACATGTAAATCAAAGAATGAATTCGCAACAAATCATAAACACTGTTATTAACAATGGAGAGAAAAAAAAACATGTTTTCATGTATATTTAGTACTACTTGTTAATAGCTTTATGTTTTATGTATTAATTTCAGAAAAACAAGTGCACACTAGATTCCGTCAATGGTAAAGAGTACCTAAGACAGGTGTACGAAATGGTGGAGCCTGGTAAGTTTAAAATTGGGGTCATAAATACAGTTATTTGTCTAGGAAGAAAATATCGTATAGTATTGAATGTCATGGACAACTATCCTTAGCACTCACTCTTAAATGCAGCGTACTTAGCGAAGAATCAACAAATACCAATTTTATAGTCTTTGGTTTGACCCGACAGTGGCCCGAACCAACGATCTAGCGCACTGGAGGTGTGCACGGTAAACATTGCACCACCGTTGCGGTCGATTTGGTATGAAGTGTCCCATTGTCATGCACGTCTAGTGAATGTATATTCATTAAGTTATTGCGTTATGTTTATATTTAGCTGGTTATTACTACAAAATCAAAGACGCTTTAAGGCTAAAAATAAGGGTAACAACAATATAAGTAATGGTTTATTATAAAATGTTTAACCGCCATAAATTAAGATATCTTCGTTTTGTCAAAGGAAATGCGAGACGTTGTTATGTGATTGTATGTCTCCTATGGCTTTAGCATACTTCCAAATATAAAAGTTAAGATTAAATTTAAGTCCGCCACATTTTTGATCCGGTTGGCCAACCTATATCAGTTATACATTTTATGTACTTTCTTTTTACCTGTCACTATTAAGGTCAATTGCATACGGAAAAAGCGAGGTCAAATTATTTGCTTGCAAGCAAATAAGTAATCGATGGTAATTTTCGTTCTCAAAAGGCGGAAAGTGGTTCGATAAGCTGTTTAATGTGAAATACATTTTTGTATTTACCTTTATTTCATCATTTTAAAGCTATTTACCAATTTCCAAAACATATAATATTTTTGGTCAAAATCGTAACTAATGCCTCTTTAAGAATTAAAAAAAGAAAACAGAATAACAAAAAGTGACTTTTCAAATTTTACGCATTAGTTATTATAATCAGTATACATTATTATGTAGTAGGAATACAAGCATATAAATTTGAACCAATGACATGCCATAGTATTTCACATGAAAAACCTAGATTTCTATACTGTACTTGTGATGCTTAGTTTTGGACTTAGAGATTTGTAAAGGGAGCGATCCGTTATGTTGAGTCGGTTATATTGTCCATCATGCAATTCATGGGAGGACGAAGAAGAGTTTGAAGATACAAAAGGGAGGTAATCAAATTCCGTAAATCGAAGACAGACAGACAACACAATGACCGAAAGGACAAACAACGATCTACAAAACATACACATAACACTAAAGATAGAGTAACACAAACCCCACTAAAAACCGGGAGTGAACTCAGGTGCTCCGGAAGGGTAAGCAGTTCCTTCTCCACTATTAGCACCCATCGTGTTACTCTATAAAACTTTCTATATTAGTAACAGTTGTAATTTATGTATTATAGATTATAGTTTATCTGTAACTGTACCATTGCTATGGGATAAAACAAAAAAGACTATTGTAAATAACGAGTCAAGTGAAATCATCAGAATGCTTAATACAGAGTTTAATGAATTTTGTCCAACCAAAGAACAGAAAGATTTAGATTTATACCCAGCAGACCTACGAGTACAAATTGATGGTCTGAATTCATGGATATATCCGTAAGTTGTAGAGAAAATAAAAGAAAATCGCGAAAATAGCACACTTGTTGGAACAGTTCCAAAATACAATGCAAACTTGTGAATCGTAGGAATAAAATGAAAAGCTAAAAATAGCACACTTGTCGGAACAGTTCCAAAATACAATGCAAAAATCGTAGGAATAAAATGAAAAGCTAAAAATAGCACACTGTGGAAACGGTTCCAAAAATACAATAGAAAAAGTGTTGAAAATCTTGTATCTATTTTCAAAGGTCATTAAACCACGTGCATTAAACTGATAACAACACCCAATAACAAAAGTTGAAAATATGGAGAATTAAAACAGATAATAATAATTTCAATTGTATTTAATAATGTAAACACACAATTATCAAGAGACAATTTTATTCTTTAAAAAACATTGTAAATATACATTGATGCAAAAAAGGTAAATACAAATCATTATACATATATTAACGTATGCACATGGCAATATTGGAACGTTATTACATTTAATTTATATAAGACAAGTGTATTACAGAAAAACAACCAAAAGCAGGCCTGTACAAAATCAATTTTTAGCTGAATTTCCAAGAATTTACTTTATATTTTTGTTTCATCTTAAAAATGTAGATATCAAATTTAGTGCTACGAAGCGTTTCTGGGATAACCTTCATCGGGTACGCTCAAAGTCGAATAATTTAAAAAAATTATTTACCATGCATCTTTCAGTGACATTAATAATGGTGTTTACAAGGCAGGGTTTGCTACACAACAGGGTGCATATGAAGAGGCAGCTTACCAGTTGTTTAAATCACTAGATCATGTAAGTAACTATCAAAATAAAATAAACACAATACATATATAGTATCCTGCATTTTTATATGCATTTCTCATGAAGAAACTTAATTGTCCCACCAACACCAGCATGTCCATATAAATTTCCTTTGTTGAGAAATTTGTTTATTCATTTTAATTTTTTTCATGGTAGCAGAAATGATAAACATTGTACATGTGTACTGTATGTGGGTGTGCAACTTTCTGTTTGGTTAACCAGTGTGTATTATCTAACATCTAAGTTATATATAATGTTAGGATTACATCTACACTATTAATAGAATTAGAATTTGAAATAGTTCGATTGATTGATGGTAGCTTAATGACAAGTGTAGAGAGAGATTTGTAGCTACAGTAATTGAAATAAATAGACAATAATAGTGCATTGACTTGACATAAAATCGATATACGGATGAGGCTTAGAATCGGGGAAAATGCAAGGATTTCCAGAGCATTTTCCCAGATTCGTGCCGAATAGGTATATCGAATTTTATGTCAAGTCAATGCACTGTTATTGTCTTTATACTGCAATCATTAGTGACATTAATGGATATTACTACCAATATTCAAATTATCTAAAAAGTTAGTTACCCTCAAGAGGCCCCAACTGATTTCTAAATGTTATAAACTGTCAGTGACCGTTTATCACTTGTAAATATACTGTCAACACATTTTGACTGCTCAAATAGAATGATTGCAGTATAAATAATGTTAAACGTGGCGCTGATGTGGATTTAAAGCATAAGAACAATTCTCACTAAGAAAAGTTTGAAGAAACCAAAGGAATAATCAGAAGAAACCAAAGGAATAATCAGAAGAAACCAAAGGCATAATCAGAAGAAACCAAAGGAATAATCAGAAGAAACCAAAGGAATAATCAGAAGAAACCAAAGGAAAAATCAGAAGAAACCAAAGGAATAATCAGAAGAAACCAAATGCATAATCAGAAGAAACCAAAGGAATAATCAGAAGAAACCAAAGGAATAATCAGAAGAAACCAAATGCATAATCAGAAGAAACCAAAGGAATAATCAGAAGAAACCAAAGGTATAATCAGAAGAAACCAAAGGCATAATCAGAAGAAACCAAAGGTATAATCAGAAGAAACCAAAGGAATAATCAGAAGACATGAATGGAAGAACAGGCAAAATAAAAAGGACAAAAACACTATTAAACCATATATAGGCAACTAAAGATAGAGCTACACAAATCCCACTAAAACCGGGGGTGAACTCGTGTGCTCCAGTAAGGTAAACAGTTCCTATACTCCACTAATGACACCCGTCGTTAAACGACACGAACATCATGTAATATGGAAATCATATGGGACCACCAGTATACGTAAATAAATACAAACAACATAAACAAAACATGACCCCCTACAAAACAAATGGTAGCACAGGTCAAATATATAATGGATAAGGTTTGGATTATTTGTGTGGTAACGGACGACCAACGACCACGCGGTACAAACTGCCACATTGTCAACGTATAACTTACTTGGTATATACACTTACTCTGTGGATGTACTGTTGGAAGAGTCAGATTCGTCTAGCCGGGAGAGTTGGGTTCTATTTATATCCCTGTGATTCGACCGTGTTCTAAACATATCTAAACCATGTCTGGTTTTGTCATAGGAAATAACTCTTTTGATAATTCTCTGATATTGTGGCTGGCAAAATCTCTATTTTGATATAAAATACTAATAATTACATTCAGATAGAAGAAATCCTGTCTAAGAACAGATATTTAACTGGTGACCGATTGACAGAGGCTGATATTCGTTTATTCCCCACTTTGGTCAGATTTGATATGGTATATGTTGGCCATTTTAAGGTTTGTATATAAGGAGATTCCATACTAATTTAGAAGATTGTGTTGTCATTTTCAGGAGTCTCATCTTAGAGAAAGATTACATTGTCAATCATGAATTTTTTAGCAGTTACTTATAGATGATCAATTTTGATCTGAAATTAAGTCAACAGATATTAAGAACAGTTAGAATCTACCAAATCAGAATCCGTAAATCGAAGGAGAGATAGCATAATGGCCAACAGGACAAACAAAGATCTACCAAACAAACTACACAGAAAACTAAACTAGAGTTACACAAACCCCAATAAAAACTGAGAGGGTAGACAATTCCTGCTCCACTAGTGGCACCCGTCGTGTTACTCTAGTGACACACCCGGTGATAAGTCACGAATAAGGAAAGGACCAGAAAGTGTTTATGACAAGTGGAACATATCCTTGGTCATAATAACATACATATTAGGAGTGACTTGGTCAATTAACTAAAGTTTGAATAAACAAGTCCACATTAGCTGTGCTAAATAATATATACAAGTGTTACATTAAGCAATTTGTCAAGTGCTCTCATCTTGCCAATTAGTCAGTCAGGCTCCTAAAAGACTTAAGCTTAAGTCATCCCTTCAGTATATCATCTGATTACAATCATATTACCTATATTAGTTTGAAGATACCAAAGGGGTAATTAGAACATGTATATGGAAGAACCATATTGTATTTAACACCTATATAATGGTCTTATATCATTGATATAATTTTAGCATACTCAAATAATTATTACTGAATGTATGCCTTTTACATGTAAAAAAGGAGAGCTTGCATATGCACAGCATGTTGCTCAATCCCATTCATATACAATGGTGGATAAAATATGTTTTAAGCAAAAACCAAATGGATAAATTACAAGTTGTAAATCGAGGAAGGCCAATCTTAGATACCTGTGTTGTGTTTTTGTTTTGTTTGTCTTCGTCTTGTGTATCCTATGTTGCCGGTTTCTCTGGATTGTTTTTGTTTTGTTTGTCTTCGTCTTGTGTATCCTATGTTGCCGGTTTCTCTGGATTGTCTATTTTTGATTGCCTCTTTGGTATTCTCTAACGTTTATTGTCATCGACATGTTGCCAGTTTCTCTGGATTGTCTATTTTTGATTGCCTCTTTGGTATTCTCTAACGTTTATTGTCATCGACATGTTGCCAGTTTCTCTGGATTGTCTATTTTTGATTGCCTCTTTGGTATTCTCTAACGTTTATTGTCATCGACATGTTGCCAGTTTCTCTGGATTGTCTATTTTTGATTGCCCCTTTGGTATTCTCTAACGTTTATTGTCATCGACATGTTGCCAGTTTCTCTGGATTGTCTATTTTTGATTGCCCCTTTGGTACTCTCTAACGTTTATTGTCATCGACATGTTGCCAGTTTCTCTGGATTGTCTATTTTTGATGGCCTCTTTGGTACTCTCTAACGTTTATTGTCACGACATTTCGTTTGTTTTCTTCAGTGCAATAAGAAGAGGATAGTAGACTATCCCAACATGTGGGGATATGTGCGGGATATTTACCAAACCAAAGGGATAGAAGAAACGGTAGATCCTGAACATATCAAGTGTCATTATCAAGTAAGTCTATATATAGATTTAATCCGTTATGGTTGCTTCATTATTTACGAAGATATTATACATTTCAGCAGAAATAAGGTCGTACTTGAAAATACTTCAAAATATGAAAAAAAAGAGAGAAAATGATAGACCCTGAAAATATCAAGTGACATTATCAAGTTTGTCTAAACAATAATCACCTCACCACTCACTCACTCTAAATATAGATGTATTCATTGATACTAACATAGACCAAGAGATTATGTATAAGACTATTAATCAGGTCACATTCAACAACAATTGTATTATCACACATTGTTATTTGATCTTATCATCAGTGTCTAGAATAGGGTATCAGTAATATTACATTTCAACTTGACTATCTATCATGCGATGGCCTGTTTTATTTTCTAGAAAACGGATAACTGTATACATTGTATATTGAGGATTTTATCATGTGATAGTAGCATACCGATCACGTTTCATTATCACGAAAGTTGATTACTGTATATATTTGTATAATTATTATGCAGATCGTTAATTACTAATGATTCTGGGGTTGTTTTTTTTAGCAATCCCATGCCAGTATTAACCCACATGGTATAGTGTCCATAGGACCTGACATCAACTTTAATGAACCACATAACAGAGCTAATATGACCAAATGACATTAAACCGAATTTAGACACAAAATTATATACTGGTATATAAACTATTTGTTCTACAGTCACAGTGTGTAAAGATGACTAACACTCAACAGGGGAGAGGATATATATAGGCTAGTCCTGCTATCCAATCATTTTCAGTACTTTTCTGAATAAAATATGTTTAAATTAAATTAACAGGGTCATTATAATGCCATTTAAGATATATTTAAGGTTGGTGTTGACCCCGTTTTTCTTTGTTTATTATTTTTATCATATTGTTTCGATGGTGTGTATTTTTCTCGTTTTACATTGTATTACAATTGTAGTGTATGTATTATTTAAAGCCAAGTGTTATGTAATGGATAATTGTATATTTTTAAAAATAAAAATTGAATCCATAATAGGACAATCTGGTTTTGTAGTTCCTGTTTGGTTTATGGTGTTTAACGCCACTTTCAACAATATTTCAGTTATATCGTGGCGGTCACTTTTATTGGTGGTGGAAACCGGAGGACCCGGAGAAAACCACCAACCTGTGGCAAGTCACTGACAAACTTTATCACATAAATATTGTATCGAGTATACCTCGCCTGAGCGGGGTTCGAACTCACAACATTAGTGGTGATAGGCACTGATTGCAAAGGTAGTTGGAAATCCAACTACCATAAGATCACGACCACGACGGCCCCTGGTTTTCTAGTGGTCAATCAACTACGAGCATTCATTGCCATTGCGCAGAAGAGAGTACGTATATATCAAACAGCTTATTTCATTAACTTTGTTGTATTCTGGAATTCGTGGTTCGCCATAGGAGGTGCTCATGTTGCACTATTTTTTGAAGATTTGAGTTTTCCGGATTGTTCTTTCCTTGAAAATCACTTCAGACTCTAGTAATCTTCGGCTTTACTCTGTAAAACAATACAACTCTGAAACGTTTCCGTTTCCGTAACTGTTCAGATACTACTGTCTCTGCTGCAATTTGTTTTATTAACACATGGTTGTCTTTATTAAGTGGAGTATCAATACTATTTTTACATTCTAGATACCTGAATTATTCACCAGTTTGTGTGACGGTTATGGTGATTAACGCCATATTCAAAAAATATTTCAGTTAGATCGTGGCGGTCAATTTTATTGGTGGAGGAAACCGAAAATACCCAGAAAAAAGCAACCGACCTGTTGCAAGAACTAACATACTTTATCACATAATGTTGTATCGAGTACATCTCGCCACGAGTTGGATTCGATCTCACAACGTTAGTGATGTTAGTGGTTTAGGGCAAAATATGACATATGCATTGATTGTATTAATATCCAATCAGTAGCCATCATCCACTATCCACTGTTGACTTGAATGTAATGTACTCAAATTACTAAATGACACAAAAATCAAATTCAGCGTCTCAACGTGTTGGTCTAGATCAAAGCGAACCTCATCATCATCTCATTGACAATTAACTTGTTCTCGCAATAATATAGCTGAAAAATTGCTGAGTTGGCGTTAAACAACAATCACTCATTAAATGGCTCCCGATTATTAATCACTGATGTTGTGCATAGTGGCCTGGAGAGTACTATGAAAAATGGAGTTAGAACGACAAGGTAGTTTAGAATGCATTTTTAATTCTTATAATAATATAAATATTTTAAAATGACATTGGCTAGGACTTTGTACCAACCGTACTTAACAAAAATGTACAAAAGTCAATAAGTGTCATCTTTTCGTGTCTCTCCACAATAATTTCTATTTAACGGGTTGTAAATTTCAAGTGATTATTTACCATTAACATACATATTCGTCACGAAACATAAGCATGACACTGATTTACTTTTCAAAGTGAGGGACAGTCATGGCCGTGATCGTATGGGAGTTGGATTTACAACTACTTATTCAATCAGTACCTATCACCACTAACGTTGATGGTTCGAATCCCGCTTAGGCGAAGTGTGCTTGATACAAACATTATGTGATCAAGTTGTTAGTTACTTGCAGCATGTCTCCTGGTACTCTGGTTTCCTCCACCAATAAATTTGGCCGGTGCGATATAGCTGAAATATTGTTGAAAGTGGCGTTAAACACCATAAACCAACCACCAAACCAACAGAGGTAAGACAGTGATTTGGTTCTGAAAATGCCTATAGCCATTTAGGTAATCAATTTGTATATTAAGGTGTAAAAACCTTAATTCATTGCTACTAAATTTTGTGCTTTTTAGCCTTCCTGGCCATTAGTCTGTATAGTTTAACTATTCCAACACTATATATTTTCTGAAACGTACTATATTTTCACTAAGTCTCGTTGGAACATCATGTGATATTTAGAATCTTGAAGTGAAATGTTGTGATAAAGTTTGTCAGTAATCTGCAACAGGGTGCAAGTTTTTTCCTGGTACTCCGGTTTCCTCAACTAATAAAACTGATCACCACTATATAACGAAAAAACACCTTAATCCTAACACTGCAGTGAAATGTGAAGGTCCGGACAATCCCTATTCTAAAAATTGCATCGTCACTCCCAGAACTCAGTGTAGTTGTGGGTGAAGCACCAACCCTCCATAAAGATTTTAAAATACAACTAAACCCAAACAAATTTGGGATCAAAATAATCCTGATATATATTGACCTACAATTACCAATTTTATTTATCATTACATTAAATATTTTTTTCAAAGTTCAACAAAGGGAAAAGACCTTAAATTTAAAAAGTGCCACATTTGTATATTTTCTCTGACTGGTGAGTTCGTGTTCTTATGCCTTCAAATCCAGTGAAATGGTGGTAATTTCAAAGTTGTGTCCTAAAATTTAACCATTATTTTTAATGTGTTAAAACAGCACCAAGGATGCGTTATTATTCAATATACAAAATAGAAATCGTTATTACGAGGTTGTTTTTAAGCAGAGGTAACACAACGGGTGCCTCTAGTGCAGCCGGAACTGCTTATTCTTCCGGGGTACCATAGTTCGCCCCTAGTTCTTAGTGGCGTTTGCGTTACTATATCTTTAGTTTTCTGTGTAATGTTTTGTCGACCATTTGTTGTCTTTTTGTTCTTTTTCTTTTGCCCATTATTTTATTTGTCCTCCGATTGACGGTTTTTGATATATCTCTTTGGTATCTTTGACATATCTCTTTGGTATCTTTGATATATCTCTTTGGTATCTTTGATATATCTCTTTGGTATTTTTGATATATCTCTTTGGTATCTTTGATATATCTCTTTGGTATTTTTGATATATCTCTTTGGTACCTTTGATATATCTCTTTGGTATCTTTGATATATCTCTTTGGTATCTTTGTTATATCTCTTTGGTATCTTTGATATATCTCTTTGGTATCTTTGATATATCTCTTTGGTATCTTTGATATATCTTTGGTATCTTTGATATATCTCTTTGGTACCTATGATATATCTCTTTGGTATCTTTGATATATCTCTTTGGTATCTTTGATATATCTCTTTGGTATCTTTGATATATCTCTTTGGTATCTTCAAACTTTTCCTGCTGAATTACTGAATTAGATTACGTTGTTCGATTCTCGCAAAACGTTGATAGAAAGCCACAAGTGTTGAATTCTGTCGTTTTTCTCATGAATTGGTTGTCCCATATCCAACTACGGCGTTTAGAATGAGTTCACATATGTCTATAATATATTGTGATTTGTTGTTCTCGCAGCCGCAAGTGATAAAGTTTAACAGTTGCTTGCCAATGGTCGGTGGTTTTCTCCGGGTACTCCGCCTTCTTCCACTACTAAAACTGGTCGTCATGATATATATGTAGCTGAAATATTGCTGAAAGTGGCGTTAAAGATGCAATAAATCAAATAGAATATGTGCTTCCTTCGAGCCAGAAACAAACTGCTTCATAAGAAACAAACATTACATTATTTTCTTTTTAGGCAAGACACATCTTAATTTTTTTTTCAAATTAAACGAATATATTTCTTGTTGAAAACTACAGAACCAGATTATTTATTTTTGGCATCTTTCAGGTTAATTTTTGCGACTGATATTAAACAAAGCATAGACCCCGTAAAAGTTAAGTGGTCCTTCCTATAGCTCTTTTATTTCAATTAGTTTTGCATGAAAAAAACCACAGAGTGCCTTTTTTCCGAAGAGATATTAGAAAAAAAACTACCAACAGATACATGAACAACAAAAATATGAACACAAAGATAATAAAAACAGAGCAAATGCTTGGAAAACACGAACACTCTCATAAAAACAGAAATTCGTTCATGTGCTCCGGAAGGATCAGGTTCTCCCCGGCCAGTTATAGAGGACATATTTATATTCTATGTCTGGCAAAATTTGATAAAACATCTATTTTGGAGAGGATATGATTATAATTCACCATGTAAAATAAACGTTATAGAATACCTATGGGATAATCAAAAAAGGACAATCCAGAGAAACTGGCAACAGTACACAATACGGAGAAAAACAAAACAAAAACACAACACGATATGTGTTGGACACCACTATACACAAATAACGTAAATAAGACATGCGCCCGCATGCAAACAACTGGAGTTAGGACGATACGAAGTTAGGTGCTCGTTATAAGTTTCCAGATTAAATTATTAATGTCAATCAAAGGATATAAATATTGACCTGCAAATTACTCTTTTTGACATCTGTTTTCGCGACTTTCTGTTTTCGCAGTCTTCTGTTTTCTTATATGATTTAGCTCAGTTTGCTTTGAAAGAGATACAATTCGTTGTTTGTTGATTCTAAAAATACATTTTAACCTTTAATGAACAAAGTGATTCAAGAGTATTTTCTTAATAATATAAAACTTTTCCCAAATAAAAGATAACATATTTTAACATAGCGTATATTGCTGTGTATATCTCCGGCAACGTCAATATCTACGACGAAGTTGAAACAGAACAATCCGTTAACACCACTTCTAATTCTTTTAATCCTCCTATCAGCATGTATATGTTGCCTGGTGTAAACAACTTACGCAAAAGGTGAAATATTTACTATTAAAATGGATACCGTTCTTGTTAAGAAGAAAATTTGTCGGGTTTCAGAGCTGTACATTGGAATTTTTCTGATATTAAGGTTTTACCGTCCCTCATCAGCTTAAACTTCAAGGGGTTCCGAGTAATAAGAGCTGATAACTCCAGTTAATTGGTGCAAGCATTTAGAATGCGTGTTGACAGAAATGTCAGTGAAGCGGGTGGACAAATAACAAATGTGATACTTAACTACCTTCAAACGTTGTCGTTGTCACCGTTTTACTTGTAAAATATTATCAATTAGATCTTAATGGACACTTAACATTTGAAATAAGTTTTCAACTTGGAAAATCTAGTATTTCATTTATAGTAAAAATGTACTGTTGCCAATCTAAACGTATATAGTCTCTTAAATAAAAAGGTGGATATCCAATTTAGTGCGCACGGCACGTTTCTGTAATAAACTTCATCGGTACTCTCAAATCGAAAGGTTGGAAAGTCAATTTTAATGTGTTGTGAGCAATGAAACCAAAGGGTCTAAACACAATATGCCTGAAGGAGGAGAACCTTAGTTTTATTAATAATTACATTATTTTTTTTATAGAAACTGTAAATTTCAGTAATAAATATATCAAATAAACCATGTCAGTGTCCAAGCACTGTCTACTGGGTGGACTAATAGTGGGGAGAATACTAAAACATGGAGCATTGTTTCTGAAAAATATATATATACATAAATGATTTATTTCAGCATCCAAATTAATGTGCTGGAAGACTATTTTAATTTTCATTTATAAAACATACTGTGACTAAGACCAAGACAGGTATGATTCAATATTTCAGGACCATTCTTAAATGGGCAAAATTTAAACATTGAACCCTTAGCAGAAATGTTATTCATTTTCTACAACAACAAAAGACATATGCGAAGTATAAATTAATAGTTCAAGAAAATAATATAAATAAAATATTTGTTTGAAAATGTTTATCGAAAATGCACAATATTGTCAAATTTCTCAACTTTTCAACTGAATAGAACAAAAACCAATATAGAGGAAGATTCTCAAAAATTATGTAACTGCATATATTGTATCTTATGATTTTTAAAAATAAATCTATTTGAAGAATACATAATTTAACTATAGTTTTGTCAAAGGTCTCGTCGGTGGTGTAATGGTTAGTGTGGTCGCCTCGTATGGTAGACGGTGCTTTCGGGTCCCGGTCAGGTCAAACCATTGACTAGAAGATTGGTATTTGTTGCTTCTCCCCTAAGCACGCAACATTAATGAGTTGGTTGGTTCGGAAGCAAGATAACGTGTACGAGTGGAACGACATGTCTACTCGCGGATTGTTGTTTCGGTAATCTAGCACTATAAAAATCCAACTAAGCGTGTTGGGTCAGTACAAAGCAGACACCATTATGTCATCATCGATTGTAAGTATGATATAACAGGTAAATTGAAGCTAAACAACAATAAAAAAAACAACTTTAAAAACTAAAATTTGCAGTCTTTTTAATTGTCACCCCTCTTTAAACGAATAAAGCTTATTTCCCGTTGTTTGTGATACACCATAAAAATGTTGTATACTGTGAGAAAAATTTGATGAAAGATACCAAATGGGTTATCATGTTTAAATTTCATACATTTTTTCTAGTAACAGCTAGATACTAGATAGTTGACGTGTAAAAACACAACATGAAGGAGTACCAGTAAATACTGTTTAGCTAGGTGTCCGCAAAATGTATCCGAATGAAGCAACATGTCTACATGCGGACTGTTGATGTTGTTTTATCTTTGTAAAGATTATTTGCCGACAACAATAGTTAACTGTTGATTAAAGTCAAGGTCATCGTATTGACTAAGTACAAAGCAGGCGTCATCATCAAATCAAAAAGTAATTTGTTCTCGATAACATACACTTGTTAACTTCAATTATCATCAATTCATTTATGTAAACTTATTAAGAACTTGTTTTAGGTGCAAAAGGGTCAATTGTTGGGGGGATGGGGTGGCGGCGTGGTTCTTACCAAAGACGTGGGTTCGCTCCCTAATGCCTATCTCAAGTGTTAAGATTTCATTGGTGAATTCGTTTTAATTGCTTCTTTATTAAGTCTTGTAGTCATGATATAGCTGAACATTTGTTGAAAGTGGCGCTAAATATCAATGACATAAGAAATGCTTGACGATACCAAAGGTGTAATCTGAAGCAGTAATTACAAAAAGGACAAACGGTACAATCGCTCAAAGAAAAAGGTACAAATATACAAATAATGATCTACAAAACACTACACAGAAAACACACAAATAACTATCTACAAAACACTACACAGAAAACACACAAATAGTGATCTATAAAACACTACATAGAAAACACACAAATAATGATCTACAAAACACTACACAGAAAACACAC
>MJUT01061709.1:114450-126702 GCA_002080005.1 Gigantidas platifrons
AGAAAACACACAAATAATGATCTACAAAACACTACACAGAAAACACACAAATAACGATCTACAAAACACTACACAGAAAACACACAAATAGTGATCTACAAAACACTACACAGAAAACACACAAATAATGATCTACAAAACACTACACAGAAAACATACAAATAATGATCTACAAAACACTACACAGAAAACAAATTGTTATGTTACACTAAACCACTCACACACACAACAGTGGATGAACTCATGTTCTCCGGAAAAGTGAGCAGTTCACCTACCACCACATAACCTACATACGAATAGGCTTTGGGTTGTTTTTACAAGTAACGTCCATGAATTGGTACTCTGGGTGGTATGTAAATATACATTAGAGAAAACCGAAGGGGCAATTAAGAATGGAAAATCCAGAGACACTGACAACATTGGGTACACAAGACACAGGACGAAGACAAACAAAACAAAAATATGATACAATGCAGAATACTAAAAGGATGAGCAACACGGACCCCACCAACAACCGGAGGTAAACCCAGGTGCTCCGGAAGGGTAACCAATTCTCCCGTGTTACTCATATATATAGTAATGTCCGATAAAAGTCTTGTCGATGATAGAGGAAAGAAAAAAAATCTTCGTAAAAAGAAAAAAGATTCATTGTCGTTTGAAAAATCGGTCCAGTAAATTTATCTTTGAATAGTAAATTATATGTTGAAGAAAGTTATTTTTCTGCTAACCCACACTTCCGTAAACAGCAGTCCCGACATTACGGTTGACCGTTATGGAATATCTGTGTCACAAATGACTACGGATATGTTCCACTTGTCGTAAGCACTCCCGGTCCCTTCCTCATTCATGACTTATCACCGAGTGTGTAACTAGATTAACACGACGGGTGCCACTAGTGGAACAGGAACTGCTTACCCTTCCGGAGCACCTGAGTTCACCCTCGGTTTTTAGTGGAGTTCGTGTTACTCGATCTTTAGTTTTGTGTGTATATTTTGCAGATCGTTGATTGTTCATTTTCTTTTGACCATTGTGTTCTCTGTTCTTCTTTGATTTACGGATTCTGACTACCCCTTTGGTATCTTCAAACTCGTCCTACAATAGAACAACACTATAAACAAATACAGGAAACATCAAGAAATAAAAACGTAGATATCTAATTTAGTGCAGACGTTGCACTTCCGGAGTAACCCTGCTCATGAACGCTCCTGGTCAAAATATAACAATAAAAACGTAGATATCTAATTTAGTGCAGACGCTGCACTTCCGGAGTAACCCTGCTCATGAACGCTCCTGGTCAAAATATAACAATAAAATCGTAGATATCTAATATAGTGCACACGTTGCACTTCCGGAGTAACCCTGCTCATGAACGCTCCTGGTCAAAATATAACAATAAAAACGTAGATATCTAATTTAGTGTACACGTTGCACTTCCGGAGTAAACCTGCTCATGAACGCTCCTGGTCAAAATATAACAATAAAAACGTAGATATCTAATTTAGTGCACACGTTGCCCTTCCGGAGTAACCCTGCTCATGAACGCTCCTGGTCAAAATATAACAATAAAATCGTAGATATCTAATTTAGTGCACACGTTGCACTTCTGGAGTAACCCTGCTCATGAACGCTCCTGGTCAAAATATAACAATAAAAACGTAGATATCTAATATAGTGCACACGTTGCACTTCCGGAGTAACCCTGCTCATGAACGCTCCTGGTCAAAATATAATAATAAAAACGTAGATATCTAATTTAGTGCAGACGTTTCCCTTCCGGAGTAACCCTGCTCATGAACGCTCCTGGTCAAAATATAACAATAAAAACGTATATGAACACTCAAAAGATACTCTCAATCTGAATACATATATATATATATAATAATCACACGAGGATGATGTACGATTGATTGATTGATGTTTAACGTCAACTTTAGCAATATTTCAGCTATATCGTGGCGTGGATGATGTACGAATGAATCGGTTAATATCTTAGTGCACACGTTGCCCTTCCGGAGTAACCCTGCTCATGAACGCTCCTGGTCAAAATATAACAATAAAATCGTAGATATCTAATTTAGTGCACACGTCGCGTTTCTAGATTAATCTTCGTCAGGTACGTTCATATTCAAAATATTGGAAGGTCAAGCAATTACTTAAAGTCGTTACCAACAAGAAAACCAAAGGGAGACTGCTACATATGCCTGAAGAGGTATGACATTTATTCAAATATTGCAATTATTTAGTAGCTCTCCATTTTAAGCATAAACATATCTAATTATTATAAATAATGAACACTCAAAAGATAATCTCAATCTGAATACATATATATATATAATAATCACACGAGGATGATGTACGATTGATTGATTGATGTTTAACGTCAACTTTAGCAATATTTCAGCTATATCGTGGCGTGGATGATGTACGAATGAATCGGTTAATATCTTCTACAAGACACTAGATAAATGCAAAACTGTCCTGACAACATCAAAAAAGGGAAAGCATGTACATTTTTGTATATCCTTAATATAGACAAAGATAGGTAGATATCGAAAACAAATATCATATATTATATTAAAATCTGAAAAAGGGGATAAAAAGGATGAAATAATTTAAAAAAATATGAAAATATTGCCAGTTTCTTATATTGCAGAATCTATGTGTTTATGTGGCCTTTTTGTAGAACTGAAGTTATCGCAAGTCGACCACTTTAAAAAATACATTGAGTCTATTACATGATTGATTCATAACGAGAACAGGCAAGGTCTTCTTAAAGGGATATTAAAGCTCATTTTGGTAATTTTTTGTATCTTATGAAAACTTGTAATTGGTTCAATAAATGATATTTATGAAACATTAACCCGGTTTTTATCAATGAAACTTTGTAAAAGTGACATAATTCGTTGATAATTCTGTCATATCTTGCGGTCTTTGCCTTGAATTGAATTTTTGCTTCCTGGACAAAAATTCATTTCGACCCTTTTAAGCGATATTTTAACGATATTAGGGATTATATGGGCGTGCAAAGTATTTTTTGGATTGTTTTTACTATTCAATTGAAAAGAAACAACCTTCGTCGCGTGTTGAAAAAATAAAAGTTAAAACGAGCTTTAATATCCCTTTAACACATAAAAGACAAAAGACAAACATAAAAACTTTTAAGTGTTCACATTGTGGCCTAAAGTGACTGGTGATTACAACCATACTGATTTTTCTGTACTCATACGTAATCATATAACCTTTTTGTTTTGTCTAGCGCCACAATGTCCTATCTAGGGAGGCGGGGTTATCTGGGGTGACGATGAATTGTCGTGATGAAAAGCGCACAGTAGGAAGTCCTATCTCAGTCATGTAACCATTAAAACAATGACAGTTTCTTTATCTGTTTACACTGATAATTACCTCAGATAGGTCCTTTGAAACTGTTTAATAAATCTATACTTTTCTCACCAACGAATCAGTCTCCATCTTTTCCTGTCACCTGTGGTATGTAGCGGAAACATAAATAATACATTTTAAAGGAAAGGAAAAAAAAAGAAAATATTTTTTTTTTGAAAATGTTTAGCGAAAATGCTAAAGCATTTTGCATTGACAATCTTCTTGGATTAAATTTGCAAGATTCTAAAACAACTGGACAGACATCTGATGGGGTAGGAGAAATATGTCCTGTTCCAGGACAAGGTATCCAGTGTGTTCACAGTGCTACACAGAGTATAAACGGTAAGTAATAATTTACTTATAAGTATTGACACACGGAATTGTCTGGTTAATATTTAGCCAATCGACATCGATTTTTATTAATTTTATTTAAGTAAGACAGACCACAACTAACATTTTTTTTTTCATTTTCTCCTTTTTTTTTCCTTTTCTCCAATAATAGTGTTTTACAAAATATAATAATAATAACGTAAATATCTAATTAAGTGCGCACGTTTCTGGAATAACCTTTAGCAGGTACAATCAATAATCAAAAGACTTGAAAGACAATAGTAGAATATGGATGTACCAGTTCTCCTTGTTTGCAGGAACTGTATGGATACATTTTTACATTAATTTTATTTGCATAAATTTTACAGGAAAAATCCAGCAAATTATATTTAAAAAGCAGAATACAGTAAATAAAATAGTCTTACACTTTTTATATAGCGTATAATAGAAAGCACTCAAAAATAAAATTATTTAAAAAGGTTTGGTACCGCAGCGTCTTGCAGACTGCTTTGAGAAGGGGTCGTGGTAACTCTCTCAAGAAAAGCAAAAGGATAGGGTGAATATAATTTTCTTACACTTTTCATATAGCGTAAAGGACTCGAAAATAAAATTATTTAAAAAGGTCTGGTATCGCAGCATCTTGTATGAATTTAATAGACTTTTTTTTTAGAAAGGTAGAGGTGGTCCCATGTTCTATGATAATAAATTAAGAACCGTAAAAAGCCTAAAGCTATCTTTTTTAATTCAGATATTATATATAACCTATGAGATATTTTCTGCTGTATTTTTAAAGGGTTTATAAGGAAAGTTTCCATCCACAAATGCACAAGATACAATCGAATGTCCGTTTGAGTCTCTAGAAAACGAGGGGTTCGTGTTTGTATATATTTTTTACAATTAAAATATGGGCAACTAAAAATTAATTATAAATTGAGTAAGTATAAAATATTCATCTGTTATTGCATACAGAACTTCAACAGTTTGTCAGTGACTTGCGGCAGATCGGTGGTTTTCTCCGGATATTTTCCGATTTCCTCCACCAATAAAACTGACCGCCACGCTATAAACACCATAACCCTAACCCAAAGATTCAACGTGTTTATTACCTTTGTTATTAACATGGATAGCACTGAGGACAAGGTATGAAGATTATTTTCCCTTGTTTTGTCAGACAGTACAAAATATACTTAGTATATCATTAAATTCTTGAATTTTCTGCGCATTTCATAAGAATTTTGGACTATACCGTATTATTTGAATAGTGAATTTATTGACA
Organism: Gigantidas platifrons; assembly: GCA_002080005.1. Lineage (NCBI taxonomy): Eukaryota > Metazoa > Mollusca > Bivalvia > Mytilida > Modiolidae > Gigantidas > Gigantidas platifrons. The sequence goes on from MJUT01061709.1 coordinate 119,435, forward strand.
TTAGGCCCTCCAAAATATCCAAGTTATAAAGTATAAAATTTATTTAATAGAAATACCCGATCAGTCATAAGTTGTCTGATATTTATCAACAATGAGAATGTCATTTTTTGTTTATATTAAACGCCTTTCCTACAAGTTGATTAAATCTCTGCAGTTCTGTGTGGTAGGTATAATTTCTGATTTGATTAATTCATATCATTGCTTTTTTTATAGTGTAAAACAATATTAGAGGGAGGATTGGGCCCGTAAAACTAGTTAGACCCCGTCTTCTTTTTTCTATTGAAGTGCCTGTACCAAGTTGAGAGGTCATGCCTTTGTTTCTATGATTTTCGTATTAGATTTTAGAACTGTTCTGACAGTGTGATATTTTTTGTTTCACTTTGTAAACACTATTTTTTTTTTCAGATGACACTGAATCATTTAAAATATCGGTGGAACTTTGTCAAAGTGATTTGTGGCATTCTTTCCATGGTCTTGGAACTGAAATGATTATAACAAAAGCTGGACGGTAAGAAAAACACCCATAATTTTTTTTCTCTCTCTCTCTCTCTCTCTTCTACTCTTTTTTCTAACTTTATTGATATTTGTTTTTATTTCCTCACTATTGTTTATGAAATATGATATATAATTTTAATTAGATTTGTTCTAATTTCCCCACTCATGCAAGAAATAGCATTAAGGGGGTGTTATAGACACCTTTTTTGTTTATAAATTAATTAATGACACGCTGATTTTATTTTCCATAATGTTTCTATGATGAATAACAGTAAAAGCATTATTTATTTATTTTTTTTTGGCAATTTTTTTTTCATGTTCAGTTACATCCACAATATTTCTTATTTTATATATATTTAAATTTCGATTTCAAAAAGGTTTCTGATACAATTTTGTCTTTCTTGTTTTTTGTAGGAGGATGTTTCCAGCAATTCGTTGTAAGCTCCATGGTCTGGATCCAAAATCAAAGTATAGAGTATACATTGATTTTATTCAGCTTGACAGACACAAGTACAGATACGTTTATCACAGGTTCAATAATTTAATATTTGTTTCTTCAATTGTTCATGTCTTTATGGCAGAATATAAATATAAATAATTATTGAAGTACTTGTACCAAACCAGGATAATGAACGGTCATATATTTCTATGTTATTGATATCGTTTTTGCCTTTTTCTACGATTTTTCGATTGAATTTTAAAACTGTTCCGACAGTGCGGTATTTTTTTTAGATTTTCATTTATTACATTTTCCCTTTTCTACGATTTTTCGATTGAATTTTAAAACTGTTCCGACAGTGCGGTATTTTTTTTTAGATTTTCATTTGTTACATTTTCCTTTTTCTATGATTTTTCGATTGAATATTTGAACTGTTCCGACAGTGTGGTATTTTTTTTAGATTTTCATTTATTACATTTTCCTTTTTCTATGATTTTTCGATTGAATATTTGAACTGTTCCGACAGTGCGGTATTTTTTGGTTTTTCAATTGTTACATTTTCCTTTTTCTATGATTTTTCGATTGAATATTTGAACTGTTCCGACAGTGTGGTATTTTTTTTTAGATTTTCATTTATTACATTTTCCTTTTTCTATGATTTTTCGATTTATTATTTGAACTGTTCCGACACTGTGGTATTTTTTTTAGATTTTCATTTATTACATTTTCCTTTTTCTATGATTTTTCGATTGAATTATTTGAACTGTTCCGATAGTGTAGTATTTTTTGGTTTTTCATTTATTACATTTTCCGAATCAGCTATGGAAATATCAATTGCTACAAACATCGCCCCTCAACAAGTCAATTAATTATAAGAATTTCCTCTGAAATCGGTTGTAAATTTTTTTCATTTTTAGTAATGTTTAAATTTTTTTACTTTTCTTGTTTATGACCATCTTCCATGATTCATTCCACACCCATAATAATTCACAATAATCTGACAAATTTGAAATTAAGATTCGCCCAATTAATAGAATGCTATGAATATGAAAATAAGAAATAAGTAGGATCCATGAAACATGTTATGATATTAAAACAAAATATTATTGAATAATTTACAACATTATTATTGACATTTCTAAAGAAATATACATAGTCTTTATACTGCAATACTATATTTTTTTCTCACTGTTTTCTATATAAAAAAAATAATTAAAATTCGTATTCCCCGTCATGGGCCCCATTTAAAAAATGCTTTATACAGGACATTGTCCAGTATAAATCAAATGTTCCAAAAAGGGGCATGGCCTAAATGCTGCATATAGGACATTGTCCAGTATAAAGCAAAAGTTTATACGACCCCCTTTATCAATGCTGTAAAGTTACCAATTGCAGTATAAATATATATACATAATGTATACAAAACAAAGTTCAGGAGAATTCGGAAAATCCAATTTATAGATAGGATATCAGTTCTCTGAAGTTTAACCGATTTGACAAAAATAAATAGTGATTTCAATTATTTATATACTGCACAAAAATATATATAATAGAAAAACTTACATTCGTCAAGAATGTAAAAAATAATAATTTGCAGTATGAAGATTATTATCGGGATGCTAATCATATTTGGTCCATCTGATCAATTTTATTTAAATATGCATCCACTTTTGTTGAAATTTAGATTTAGATAGTTGCTTTTACAAACCGTTTCAGGTTGTATAATGTTTAGCGTGCTCTCTTGGGATGCGAATGATTGATGAATAAACCCCTGCATCACCAAAAACTTGGCTAAATTGGTGCCTGTTACTTCTCGATAAGGATAGAACATTATGGACTTGCCAATCTAGATAAAAAAAAAATGAAAAACAAAAGATACCACACCGGCGGAACATTTCCAAAATTCAATGGAAAAAACCCCAGAAAGAGGCAAAATTGATACCCACAAGACAGAAATACATTACACCTACTTTTCTGGCTCGGTTCAGATACTTCAATAAAAAGTTCAATATATGAATGTTTTGTGGTGCTCTTCTTGGGGTGCGAATGAATGGTGAATAAATCCCTGCATCACAAAATAATTTGCTAAATTGATTCTTGTTGCTTCTCGATAAGGATAAACATCATGGAATTGCTAATCTGGATAAAAAAAATAAATGAAAACAAAAAATACCACACCGGCGGAACAGTTCCAAAATTAAAAACCAAAAATCTTAGAAAAAGGCAAAATCGATATTCATAAGCCACTAATACATAATCACTCACTTTTCTGACTTGGTACATACATTTCAATAAAAAGTTCAATATATAAATGTTTTGTTGCGAGGGGTCATTTCTATTGAACACTATAACTGGAATGTAATAGTATCCTCCCCAACGACTGCCAGCCAATAAATTGTTCACTAAATTGCATATCTTGAATTTGTCGTTTTCACTGGGTTTGTAAGAAAAGTAGTATGACGGATGTCTTCAGTGGATCAGGAACTACTTACCATTCCGGAGCACCTGAGTTCAACCCCGGTTATTAGTGGAGTATGTTTGTTGCTCACTCTTTAGTTTTCTGTGTTTTGTAGATCATTGTTTGTCTTTTGGTCCCTTTTCTTTTTTTCTTTTTTTTTCGTTGTGTTGTCTATCCTTCAATTTACGTCTTCAGATTACTCCTGTTGTATCTCTTCAATCTTTTCTTAACCAACAATCCGCGAATAAAAGCTTCGTTAGTAAGGTTTTGTTAGCCACAATAATTGTTCATTCCTATTAACAAATATCCATATCGTGTGGTTGATATTGGTGGCTTTGTTGACGATCACTGTTTCATCTTTCTTTGCACAACAAACGAAAATATGAACACAATACGGTATTAAAATTAAAAGGAAATGTTAATTTTCGAGTGCGCGTTTTACTTTACCAATATAACAATATAAAGTGAACCGAATCTCAGCAATGTTAATGATGAAAGCACGTTTACTAACACTTAACATCATGTACATAGCGTGTGATAACGGAATGGGCCTATGACCAATGTCTATATTGCCACAAGGAAAAAGGGAGATATTAGATCGGTTTGGAACATTTTGTCTTGCAACTGGTCAACAGCGACCATTGTAAACAATATACTGCTCATTATGTGTTGCTGCAAATTTCTTTGTACGTGCAAGAAGTATATGATTCTTCAAACACGAGGTTCTCATTCACGTTCGCCACAATAAGGACAAGTTGTGCACTTGATTCACCCTGAACATCCACCGGCTGGATGTTCCCCCAAGAGGAGTTGCGTTGGAGTTGACAAAGATAGAATACCGATTACAGTACCAAGTACCAATATTACAACACTGAGAAGTGAAAAAAAAACGCAAAACACATGTATATAAGATAGCAAAAACTCAGAAAACACAACTCATACCGAACAAATGGGGATGGGCCGGTGGAGTGCTAAGTATGGGTAGTATTCTCCTGTCCCATGTATGTTCTCATTTTGTGAACGTCGTTCAGCCTTTCCAACATTTGGAATTGAACGCATTCGATTATGAATTTGCATTATTGAATATTATTGTGGGAAGTTTGGGCCCATAAAACTCGATTATACCCCCCCACATTTGATTTTGCATCCCTGTACCCAGCCAGGAAATTGAGCGGTCATGTATGTTTGTGTGCTGGAGTTCTCGATTTCGCATCTGTTTCTTCTGTATCTACTATTTTTCGATTAGATTGTGGAACTGCTCTGACGGTGTGGTATTTTTTGCTTTTTATTATATTTCATCGAAATATATTGAAAGTTTTTAATTCAGTCTACGAAATGTAATTAACAATCTATACAAGAATACCTTCGAGATATTGAATATAAACTTCAGTATGCATAATGTCCTCTAAACACCTTCGACAATTGATGTGCCCTTTTCTCTTTATTTTCAGTTCAAAATGGATGGTGTCTGGAACTGGTGACATCATGTTGAAGAACCAAGCTTACTACCATCCAGATTGTCCAATGGACGGCAATCTTCTTAATTCCCAAATGTTATCATTCGAGAGACTAAAACTAACAAATAATGAAAGATCCAGAAATGGCCAGGTATGTCAGAATCAATAGTCTGAAGTTCAATATAGAATTTCCAAATATAGTCACTGAATATCAAACAAAAATAATGTGTTGTTTGCCGCCCATTTCTACTTTGTTTCGATCCAGGTGCGAAGTAATGGTAACGTAGTTATCAAACTTAGTACGCACGATACGTTACTGGAATAACCTTCATCAGGTACGTTACTGGAATAACCTTCATCAGGTACGTTACTGGAACAGCCTTCATCAGGTACGCTCAAAATCGAATGATTGAAAAGCCAAATAAGTTAATGTTTTAGGAGCAATAAAACCAAAGGGCCTAAACTGGACATCCAAAATCGGCTAAAGTCACATATGCCTGAGGGAGGAGAATCTAAGTTAAATTTGACCAATGTTTATTATTCGAGCTACCAGAATAAAATATTTTGCTATAAGATAAATTTGAGCATACATGCATACATCACCATCTTTGACATCAGAATTTAAATAACATTTATGTAGAACATTTGTTTCCTTGGGTAAATTAAAATTTTCCTATAGGAGATGTAATTTTCTTTTCGAATTTTTCAATTTTCCTGTAGGAATTTTGAGCGAAATAATTCAAATAACTTTTAATGAAGATTTAATGAACAAATATATCCAACTGTGAAAGTCGAATATTAAAAGTAGCGAAAGCGGAAGTGCATCTTCTGTCATTGCAATAATAAGCTTTAGATAAAAGGGTTATATGGAATCCAATGTACCAGGTGACGTATTTCGATTTTGAAACGTGCACGTTACACATTTCTTTGTTTTCCTTTACATAGATATCATTGTTGTCTATGCAAAGATTCGTTCCTAGAATACACGTTGAGAAATTGTCTGTGGACAACGACCCAGAAGAGCATTACGTCACTTCCTTTTTACAGACGTCGTTCATGGCTGTAACTGCATATCAAAATCAAGAGGTGAGCAAAAAACAGATAATTAACTCCGTTAGAATGACATATTACATTGCTTCTCCCCCGACCCCCGCCTCGATTAGAAAAGATATGTCGTTGTAACTGAACAGTTAAAAAGAAAATCTCCAACGTAAATTTAATAGGTTCCATATACACGGGTGGTTTGCTACGTCACACGCACGGATACTTGAACATCGCGAACGTCGCCTCGAGGTAGGTTTATGCAGTTGTACAATTTAAAAAAAGGAAAACTAACAAAACCAAGTAGTTCACCGAAGGGCCCACATATCAGACGTCATTGTTATCATACATTCAATGCGTGGAAACCCGTCAGTTTTGCAAACACTTCTGTACAGTTAAAATTTCGGGCAAGGATACCGTTCACACAAAACCCATCCTACTGTACAGAAGTGTTTGCAAAACTGACGGGTTTTCACGCAATGAATGTATGCTAACAATGAAGTCTGATATGTGGGACCTTCGGTGAACTACTCGGTTTTGTTAGTTTTCCATTTTTTTAAAATTGTACAACTGCATAAACCTACCTCGAGGCGATGTTCAAGTATCCGTGCGTGTGACGTAGCAAACCACCCCGTGATATAGAAAACGTGAAATCAATTTAGAATATGCATATTGTTCACATTTTAGCCCTTTTACATCCTTTTGGTTTGGCTTGGTTTAAGTTTGGTTTATGGTGTTTAACGCCACCTTCAATAATATTTCAGTTATATCGTGGCGGTCAGTTTTATTGGTGGAGGAAAGCGGAATACCCGGAGAAAACAACCGACCTGCCGCAAGTCACTGACGAACTTTATTACATGTTGTATCGAGTACACCTAGCCATGAACGGGGTTCGAACTCACAACATTAGTTGTGCATCCTTTAGGAATGTTATTATTATATACATTCAAACCCGTGGTAACCTCTATTAGGTAGTCACCTGTATCAAAATGTCACCTTTGTCCTCTCATAGAAAATTTTATATGAAATAAACCTCTTTTAAAAGGTCATCTGTCTTAAAAGACCACATTTTCTCTGTTCCGAATGTGATCTCCTATTAGAGATTTGACTTTGGAAGCCTAAATGAATTTCTAAACCGTTATTCATTGGTAAATAAACGTTAGAGAGGGAAATCAAAAAGGGACAATCCAAAGAAAACAAAGAAAAAACAAAACACAACACAACACGCACCGGACACCACTACACACAAACAACACAAACAAGACATGACCCCTCCCACAAACAAGACATGACCCCTCCCACAAACAACTGGAGGCAAAGACGAACCGAACAAACACAAACAACACAAACAAGACATGACCCCTCCCACAAACAACTG
>MJUT01061709.1:149754-168612 GCA_002080005.1 Gigantidas platifrons
TTGGATTTATAACTACTGTGCAATCAGTATCTATCACCACTAAACTTGTGAGTTTGAATCCCGCACATGGCGAGGTGTACTCGGTACCATGTTATGTGATATAGTTTGTCATTGACTTGCCACAGACGGTGGATTTCTCTGGGTACTCTGGTTTCCTCAACCAATAAAACTGACCGCCACAATATATCTGAAATAATATTGAAAATGGCATTAACTACAACAACCTACCTTCTAACCCAATATTTATTAAATACGTTGGCAGGGGCGGATCCAGGGTGGGGGCGCACCCGGCGCCCCCCCCCCCGTACCCCCACTAAAATTGGAAAAAAAAATGATTTTATTCTTGGCGTAAAATCGTGATTTTTCACACGAAATACCCCGAAAATTTTCGCGCCTCGCTCCACTCGGCGCGATTATTTTAAGTGCGCCCCCTAACTTGAAATCCTGGATCCGCCCCTGGTTGGTGCAAGAGTACCTAACAGTGAATTTATTCATACTGATAAATAAGGTCGTTTAGTGCTTTCTGTATTTCGCAATCGATAAACAATCATATTATTAGATAGCCTATAAGTAGGACAGAAAATTTCCACTCAATAAATATATATATCTATTTATACATACGGAAATTTTAAAATCCATTCATAGATTAAATTATTTCATACTCACATAAGCAAATTAAAATGTATTTTTAGTTTGTTTATCAGAATGCGATTAGTTAAACTTGTTTTTGTTTATTTAGATCGACAAACAATCTTATTTCAATAATTTTTAGTAAGCACTCATATATTTCGTTTCAACATTATTATTTTAAGATCACCGGAACCAGAGGTTTATAGAAAAATAATAAATTGACCTGAAAAATCCCCCCNTCTATAAAGATTCCTCTTTTTGTTTGTCTCCGACACTACAAAATTTGTGAACTCAAATGCTAGTACTTAGTGCACGAATAACTATGTGAGCGATTCAGGCTCAGATGAACCTCAAGTTGTCATTGAACTTATTTTTCTGACAGTATCACACGATCTGTTAAGATAAAAGTTGTATTTATTTTGGTAAACTTCTTCTACTAAAATCCTGTGAAATCAATAAGCAATTGTTCATATTAACTGTAGATATCATATGCTGTACAGCTTTGACCAGTTGTCACTTTCAGTTATACCAATGATCAATTTTTGGTCCTCAGATTAGGTAAATATAAAACAGTTTTGTGTCTTTTTGTTGATACTTGGTTGAGATATAAAAAATAGATAAGATTTCAGCAACCGTGTTTAATATATTAATATATAATGCATAGGAGCAGGGACGGGGTCAATGGTAGCACTTTAAATTATTTGGTATACATTTAGTTTAAGTGGAATATTTGCATGGAATTAAGTCAACTAAGATGTTTTTCGATAGTTTTGATTCCAAAAGACCCGTTTTGTGTGTTAATTTTTGAAAATTTCACCCTTTTCAGTCATGGTTTGAAGATTTCCCCACACTCTTTTAAAGTTGCCACCCACTCCTCGGTCCACTTCTGAAGCTTGTTCCCTCACTTGATTTCCACTTTTAAGCTTGCGCCCTCCCCTACGCTTTCCGGTCCACTCCTACGACTCTCTAGTGAACAATGTATTCAATACAAAAATCACAATAAAAAAAATTCTGCTGATGTTCGTATCGGTTATTAAAAAAATATATTACAGCCTCTCATTTAAAACGTAAAACAAAATGACTGCTTCCGTAGTCATGGTGGATTTTTTTGTTGGGACAACATAATCCAGACCTTGCAAGGCGAAACAATGGCATGCTGGCATAGTCAAAGTCCGTGAAATTATGACAAACATTATAAGCCCAGGGCGGTTTAACAAACCTATCATAAGGTTGATTGATTGATTATTGTTTGACGTCCATCGTACAGTATTTCAGCTATAATCAGGCTGAAAACAAGTTCAATATATAGGGGACGTCGTGGTCGTGATCACATGGTAGTTGGATTTACAACTATCTGTGTAAGCAGTGCCTATCATCACTGAAGTTGTGAGTTCTAACCCCGCTCAGGCGAGGTACACTCGATACAACATTATGTGATAAAGTTTGTCAGTGACTTGCGACGGGTCTGTGGTTTTCTCCGGGTACTCCGGTTTCCTTCACCAATAAAACTGACCGCCACGATATAACTGAAACTCGACTAATTTTTTTTCCAAACAAAACTGAACAGTGACTGACAAAAAATGTATCGCTTTTGGTAATTATAGCGAGCGTTTCGTTGTTCTGATTGGAAAATATTTTTGATTGACTGTTTATAGTTTAATTTTCATTTATCAGAGAGCTATACAATGTATGTATGCAAAGCAAATTGAGAACAGACTAAACAAAATCATCAAACTTAAAGAAGTATTAAATGTCAAATGCCGATCAGCATTCAAAAATGATATTCAAATGTTTTTTTTTTGTATAATAATTCAATCAGCATTGAAAATGTGTTATCTCTTTCGGTTCACTTTATTCTGTGATTTTCTCTTGATATTTTTTGCGATTGTTGCTATTTTTAGCCGGTCACTGTATGTGTAAGATTTTACAATTTTAAGAAGTCGAAACTCGGCTTTGTAGCCAACAGTTTTTTGTTGAAAAGATTTTATGTTTTTATGATTTTATATTTATTTTTGTAAATTTCGATGCCTATCTCTGTAGCACCTTTTATATTAAATCTCTTCCTAATGTGAATCCATCTTGTCATGTGTACATGTATAACATGTGAAATGTATTTGAATGATGTTTTTCTCTGTACCATTGTTCTGTTATGGTTTATGAGAATAAAGATCTTGATTGATTGACAAAATTTACTAATTAGTTACATAAATGATTGCATTAATTTGAATTTGAAGCTCTGGTGTAAACAGAAACGAAAGTAAATGTAAGAAGGACGACAACTTCTTTCTTCTTTAATCTGTATTGCCTTCCAAATATGGAACACCAAGATCCAGCGAATCTTGTAGATATATCACATTTAAAACGGATATAAAAGGAACGAGATCCTTCACTCCACTTGCAATGTCACTTATTAAAACGGATAAAAGTAACACAATAATTCACTTTGTACATATATTTACAGAGACAACGCCCTAATGATGCACGACAGTTATAAGATTATCTTACTGAAAATCATGCAGGAAACAAATTATTCTTCATTATCCAAATAAAAACTACCATATGATCTGACCTTCCTAGTCTCCGAAAATAACTTTCTTTGTATAGGAACATTAAAGGTTAACCATGATAAGCTTTAATAGAAGAGTTGCTGTATTAGTCTGCACATAACTTATAAACATATCGCAACGTTATTCATGTCCATGACGGGCTGCCATAATATTCAGAAACGTGATGCACTTCTAAAACGATTTTGTAATTGCCTTATCTGAATTTTATTTATATTTATTGAAAATATGTGCTATGTTTGCAAACTTAAAGTTTTAAAGTTTTAGATTTTAATGTTTATTTTGTGAAATAATCATGTTTAAGAGGCATTTCATAAAAATATGTCGGTCCGGAAAAAATCGTCTGCTTTCCGTCAGGTAAAAATGGGAAAGATCGTACATTCCTGGTGCATTTATTATATAATTTTTCGACTGTAATGTGTTTTTTCCTTTATATTAATATATACTTAACAATTCATGACTAATTTTCAATAACAATGTGTTTAATTCTATTCATTGTCTGCAATACCCAAGACGATTCTGTATTTTATAATATCGTACGGAGCGCAATGGCCGTCAATAGTTTTCACGACCAGATCATTAATTTTTCTTGATTAAATTCATGCATTTCCCAATATTATTTTGATGGCGACTTTTTATATCTCTTAAAACATATGTATATAAAGATAATAGGCTACTGTATTTTTCTGTTGCAATTTGTTTGGGGTTTTTCGCATATTGACTGGACTAATAAGTAGGACAGAAAATTTCCACTCAATAAATATATCTATTTATACATACGGAAATTTTAAAATCCATTTATAGATTAAATTATTTCATACTCACATAAGCAAATTAAAATGTATTTTTAGTTTGTTTATCAGAATGCGATTAGTTAAACTTGTTTTTGTTTATTTAGATCGACAAACAATCTTATGTCAATAATGTCTAGTAAGCACTCATATATTTCGTTTCAACATTATTATTTTAAGATCACCGGAACCAGAGGTTTATAGAAAAATAATAAATTGACCTGAAAAATCCCCCCAAAATCTTACCCACAGTTTCCTCCCAGAAATAGCTGGTGGCATCTGAAGTAAAATTAAAATTACTTATTTTTCAGGACCAAAAAAGTAAATGATCTGATTTTTGTTTAGTGGGAAAACCATTCACCCCCCCCCCCCCATCCCTTTAATTGTTAAATGATCTGTCCCTTATAGAAAAACACGTCTTAACTAGTATCATTCTTGTCTTGGTCCCAATACGAATTTCCGCCACTGTTAACATACGGGTGTGGAAGAAGCTGGGATTTTGTTTTCAATGAAAATTATATCTCCTTCGTGTCAAAAAAAAAAATATATATTTTGCCTCAAAAATCTCCTTTTTACCCTATATATCTTATGTCCTTTTGAAGATTTTGATATAAACAAAAAGTTGACCCGCCTATAAAACATTTCTGTCAAACAAAAAACTCCATCTCTAATTTTCCCCGCCGAGATAAATCAAACGGTTAATCCCCAAAAGTCCACTAGCATTCGTGTTGACCCAGTAGTATGTAATAACACCAAAGGTAGCAGTATAAAGTACACTAGAGTGTTACTTTCTACCGCAAGGTGTTACAAGAGATGTAGGAATACCTTTAATGAGGGTGGGGAATTCCGTTGTATCTCGAGTGGACCGTAACGAAACGACAATAAAAAAACCGTTGAATTTCACACACGAGTGAAAGAGATTCAATTTTTTCATATTGATCGAAAAAGCCCATTTCTTCACAGTAAACATCATATGGAAAACGTTGGTATGGTTGATTACCCATGTGTCGTGTTATTATTGGAAAATTGACATAATCCCTAAATTTAGATGAACAAAACAATTGAGGCGAGTGTGCATTTGCATGTGCTTGTTGATGTGTAATCTCCATCACAATGCAAGACGAATGTGGGGATATTTTATGTTGGACTAATGCTGTTTGACCGGCAGGGCAGCATACCTGATCATAATATTGCTGAAGTCGCTTTCGTCACCGGGGACGTAATCGGTATCGCTTTCAGTGACCTTTGTCACTATACGGAACTTTACAATTTATGCTAATGTTAATATACTAGTAATTGTTTATTTATGATTATTAGACGCAAACATTGGTACCCCGCTGATGTTTGCCCCCGTTGTAAAGGGGTAGTTTATGAATAAAAAAAAAAATATATATATACATATATAATATTACAAAAACGAAAGAATGGCACCATAGAACACAGATGCACATGTTTCCAGATAAAGTAAACAGGGCCAGGGGTATAACTTCTTTGGAATCTCAAAATAGCCAAAAGTTATCTTGACCTTTATATTGTGGTCCAAAATATTGTGTAAAAAATTAAAGACATTTGGTAAAGGGAAAAGAAAGTTAAATAAAAAAAATGTCATTAAACATCTGGCCATGGGATAAACCGAATAATCCAGTCGTTATATTACGCTGCCGCTGGTCACTACATTAACGAGTAACGACAGCGGATAGAGTGCGCTGAATTATTCGAGTTAGCCACGGGAAAGTACATCGTCGGTAAACCACGGTTGATTCCGATATTTTCCTCTCTCTCCATCACCCGTGGGTCAAATCGCTTGAGAGAGAGGAACGTATTGAAATCAACCGTGGGTTACCGACGATGGGGAAAATAGTGTATAGAAACTTGCAACTTTTCAAATAAGGGGAATAACTCTTGAACCAAAAGGAATAACAAAATTCTAACATGATGTGTGTGTGTGTGTTGTGGTAAAAAATGTACAATCACTTCAATTGATTTATACCAGGGCAACTCAAGTCATTGAATGGAAACCAAATTCAGGATCCACAAGATGACCGCAACGATTGAACAACTAGCGGTTAAGGCATAGCAAATATTGACCAATAAATCTGCACAATTACATTTTTATGGGTTTTCCAATGATAGAAGAGCATGTCGGAATTCCTTTTGGTATGTCTAAATATTCACTTCCGTGTGTGAAAATAATAGAAAAAAACCTACAACCGATTGTTACTTCCTTCCTTTCGGTTATGTAGGTTATGTAACATCTGTTGTCTTGTTCAATGTTTGCAATTTCTTCAAATTTGATATTTCCGTTGGTGTGGTACAATATTTGATTAAAATGCTAATTTCACCCATAAATTTGTTTTCGGTTTGGTGTAACCCGACACTCACCAAAATCTGGCCGTACCCAACATGTCTTCAGTATTGATTGAGTTATCTTTCAGATATTTGAAAGGAAACACATTTACCAACACACTTCGGGTTACAGCAACTCAGTATTTTTAAGAATGTTCTGGTATCTTGCAAAATCGCCATCTCTCGACGCCTTTCTTGTTGTACTGCTGAGCAGTATTCAAGAAACGTTTCCTGCCACAATAAGTTAAACAGCTACATTTTTATTCTCTAAATTTTCTTCATTCTCACCCTGATTATGACGAAGAATGCGTGTACAAAAGATTAATGGTACCCTTCGAATATTTAGTGGTTAGTTTTGTTTTGTATTCGGATTGTCGTTTTTGTTTTACGAAATGGGCTTTTGATATTCACATTTGAATCCATCGTTAATATTAGCTGGATTTAACATCTACTTAAGGAATCAGTGACGATCACAACTTTAATTTGTGAGTTCAATCACACGAGTGACAAGGTGTACTCCATAAATTATATGATATGATAAAGTTTGTCATTTACTTTTGTTAGTTTGGTGGTGTTTTGTCATTTGCTTGTAATATAGATCGGTGGTGTTTTCTGTAGACATTCCGCTTTCTCCATGAATAAAACTGACTGCCAGGATACAACTGAAATATTATTGAAAGAGTGTGCTAAGTATCCACAATGCACTCCGATAATCTTCATTATTTTTAGTGAAGAATCAAATGTGGGTTCTGTCGATATGTCTGGATAGCTTATATGTGAAAACAAAACTACAAATATGAAATATCTTATGATAAAAAAAATATTTATTTTAAGCCAAATAAATAAAAGTTGAAAAAACTTCCAAAGATAGGTGCCAAAAGATAATGTTTAAATAAAATAGCCACTATCCGCTATTATTTATCTCGCTGGTGCAAAATATCAAAAAATGTAATGCCTCCCCATGTTAAATGCTTAAATGAGCATAAAACATGACATGGGAGAATGATTTCTTAATTAATAAACAAATTATTTTGTTTATAATGTTTATCACAGATTGTATGCAATAAATTGCATTGTTTATTGCAAGAGTCGGCATGCTAATGTTTTCACCACTTTAATACATCAATGCCCAATGGTCATGAGAGGGTCTCGGTTGCCAGATGGTTGACTTCTGACAACTAGCCTATCAACACTAATGTGGGTTCAAACCCAATACCTACCTTCTTTAAGTGTTAATATTTCTGGAATATATACATAATTGATGGGGTTTTCATCTCTCAAAATTCCAAAAGAGTTTGACAAAGTAATGTGACATGTTTTTGTTGTCATGTGACATTGTCCAAGTGTTTTGAGAGTTTTGGCTGTACAGTTACACATGATGGATACATAGTTATTTAATGAAAATAATAAGTCATTTGCTGCATTATACAATTTCATGTTAGATTTTGTAATTACAAATTAAAATGTACCTGGTGCTTGACTTACCTGGTGCTTAACAATCATATTGATTTTTTTTCTTAATAATTATTTTAATAACTGGGCTAAGTGAAATATTGGTTAGGATTAAGGTTGTCAATGGCC
Source organism: Gigantidas platifrons (assembly GCA_002080005.1). Taxonomy (NCBI): domain Eukaryota; kingdom Metazoa; phylum Mollusca; class Bivalvia; order Mytilida; family Modiolidae; genus Gigantidas; species Gigantidas platifrons. The sequence goes on from MJUT01061709.1 coordinate 157,667, forward strand.
ACTTTCAACAATAATTCAGTTATATCCTGGTTGGCGATCATTTCCATTGGTGGAGAAAAGCGGAGTATTATATGCCTCAAAATACAGGCAAACTTTATCACATAAAGTTGTATTGAGTACATAAGTAAAATGTGGCAAAAGTCACAGGAGGATAAAGCTCTCCTCAGATTGTTGCCCAAGGGGAACTTCATTTAGGGTGCCTGTGTGAATACTAACGATATGCAGTTATAATGCATTTTAAATATTAATACCCCCTGGGAACTTTGACAATTAAATAATTTACATGTATTATGATACGTGGCGAGAACTTTTATTCTTCTGGATATGCCATAGCCGATTGCATATGCATTTCACAAACCTGTCGTGCACATAATATATATAGTCTAGATACCTACGTTTTTACTTAAAACCAACTACCATTCATGCAATCACAGCCACGACATCCCTAAATATTAGTAATTATAAAACTTAATTCAAACATTTATACAGTACATTTTTGTAGGAGCTATAATAAAAAAAATAGTATTTATGGTAGATAAATATTTCAAACATATGAGGGAGATCTAGAATAATATTTCACCTATACCAATGTTCTAATGAAGACTGATTTTTATTGTCCCTTTGATATCTTGTCTGCACACTGCACACGAACTACATGCGGGTGCACACTGTGCACAACAAACTAAATGTCCGCATGGCAAAAATGTAATGGCTCTGTCTGCTTCACAACAAATAACACATAAGATTTTTTCCTTGAATTCACGATTCTGTTCTTTAAGTTGCTTTATAGTTTCTGTAAAAAAAAAGATTTGATATGTTATTTTGTATAAAAATCAGTCTAAATGATGACAAAACACAAAGCCATATATTTTATAGTAAAAGTAGTACCTCCATAAGAACAAAATCTTAAAACCATGTTTTCTTTAGTCAACATTTTAAGTACTTTAAACATATTTTATTGTTTAAAACAAATGGATTAGACACAAGTTTTTCAACTTAGAATGTCTTCTCCAAGAATTCTAAGTAACTGAGGTATATCACTCAGGATTTGACTATCATAGATAGTCGTAGTCTCTTTAGTCAACATGGTTAGAATTATGGTGTTTAATGCCACTTTCAACAATATTTCAGTTATATCCTGGTGATTAGTTTTATTGGTGGAGGAAACCACCGACCTGCCACAAGTCACTAACAAACTTTATCACATAATATTGTATCATGTACATCTCACCATGACAGGAATTTGAACTGATTGCACAACTAGTTGTAAATCCAACTACCATACGATCACGACGGTCCCTGACTATGGTAGATAGTCATAGTCTATTTAGATACATGTACATTTTTGTATTTATAATCATTTGATGGAAGTTCCTCCTAAATGTCTTCTTTAATCTACTTTGACTAATGAATATTTAATTAAAATGACATTTCAAAAAATTAAAAAATCCATCAAATTCAGATGAACAATAAACTCAAAATACAAAAAAACCAGAAACATCCATTTTGGCACCTTCAATCATTAGGGGCCTCTTGTTTGGAAACAGATAGGGCTACAATATCCCAACTCAATTTCAAAGTTTACCCTGTACTTAATTTAATGACCAATGTGTAAAAATTTCAGAAGGATTGGTTGACTATAACAAATGGTATTACACAGAAACCATTATGTCTACAGAGGGGCAAGGATGCCAACGCCAAATATATGCTCTTAACATAATACCACTGTATTTTTTTGTGGTCCTATAAAAAGTGGATAGAGAGAGAGAACACACTTTAACACTAACCTTCAGAAAATCTGGATTTATTCACATTTATCTTGGTTTCTTGTTGCACAGGAATTCTAACTTTTTCTTTTTTTGCTTCCATATCAAATACAATATCTGCAATTCTTGCAGATGTCAAACCTTCAAAGCCTGATAAATGAGAAACCAGTACATAAGCATACATGTGTAAACATTGCTAAAAGTAAAAATAATTTATTAGTTACGCCTGAACTACAAATGATTCCAGATCACTGAGTTCTCACCTTAGATTTTAGTAGTATTCTATTCCTCACTCTTTATGTTTCATAAATCATGGTTTGTCCTTTTTCAATTGGTCATTGTCATATTGAATCCTCTGTCTTTTATTTTACACTTTACACTTTTGACTAACTCTATGCCATCTCCAAACTTTTCTTCTCCATAATCAACAATCAACTTTTTTGTTGTTGGGTAAAATCACACATATAGAAAGTATAAATACATTTATAACTGAGTAAAATGGCTTACTGATGTTGGTTTAGTTTATAGTGTTTAGCATCACTTTCAACAACATTTCAGTTATATCGTGGCGGTCAGTTTTATTGGTGGAGGTAACCGGAGTATCCGGATAAACCACCGACCTCTCGCAAGTCACTGTTCAAAAACTTTATCACATAATGTTGTATCGAGCACACCTCGCCGAAATCACTACAATTATTGAAATGCTAAATTCACCTACCATGTCGCTGTAAAACACTGTCAATTGCCTTCTTAACTACACGTGGTAAATATCCCATTTCTATTACACTCTGAGCAGCATTACAAAGGAGTGGGTTTTTCTTGAGGACTGATGATGGGTATGACTCATTATTTTCACCATCTTCAGCTATATCTGAAAATTATTGATTAAAAAATTGTCAGTAAACCACAAGAAGAAATGTACATGTATATATAAATTGTACCATTATATGTATGCATAACAGAGGGGGTGTTCGGAATTATGGTGTTTAACACCACTTTCAACAATATTTCAGTTATATCGTGGAGGCAAGTTTTATTGGTGAAGGAAACAGGAGAAGTCAGAGAAAACCACCGACCCTGCCGCAAGTCACTGACAAACATTTTTAATATATCTTCATACAATTTAAAAAATTCTGATTCTATAACTTTTTTTTAAAGAATTTTGTAAGAAACAATAGTAAAATACAATGGAACCACTTTCAAAATGGTGGTTAAAAATGTTATACAGAAAATAGGTACAACAGAGAAGATTTAAACAGGAAAACATTCAAGGTAAAATTGTACTTTGATAATGGAAAAAAAAAGGACACACTCAAATGTGATCTCATGTTTAAAATGTACAATAAATACTGGATGAAATGAAAATAAGAAATCATTCGACTTTATATGACCAGTACAATATTTATTGTAGGCGGCTTTGACTAGTAAATAGTAACAGTTACAAAACCAAGAGTAGCAGATATACTGACCTGTATATGTAACGGAACCATTAACTTGTGAGCCATCACGTGTTTCTGATTCAACCAATGCTTCCTCCTGTAACCATAATGATAAACATATAATACATGTGTTAGATTTCTCATCTTCTATTTATTGTTAGGTCATGACAAAATACATGAAATTCCCCCACTCTATTTTTGAGCTACTATCCAAAACATTTTAAGTCACTGTCAGTTAAGCATTGTTAAAGTCATAATATCTTCTCCATATTATGCTTAAATAAAATATTAGAAATTGAAGAAGAAAAATCCCTACATAACTTTTTTGTACATCATGTTATCGGAACTAAAAGTATATCTTTCTTGGCATTATAATTAGTATACATCAATAATCCTTTGATTAGAAAATAAAACACTTAATTTTAATTTCCATAAAATACATACCAGCTGTACTTGACGGACAGCATCTTGCACAGCATCAATAAATGCTTGGCCTTTCTTCAACTTCATGTACTGACAGTTAGGTGACCATCGACAATGTTCAACATACGGATCATCATCTTCTTCCCAATTTCTTAAGCCAATTCCACAATGGAAACATCTTACAAAATCTTGATTACCTATTTTATAGATAAATATTTTTAATATATATATACATTTGTATATATATCTGTAATGATCAGAGTCCCAAAAAACTGTACTATACAATTATTTATACGGTGCACATTTGGTAGAACGTAAGTCCGTAAAACAGTCGAGTATGCATTTGTTTGCGAGACGAGTTCCTACTTATCCCCCCCTTTCAAAACCTCATACTTTAGACACAAATATCAATTTGATGTTAAGTTGCATAATATCGATATTATAGTATATATCCTGGTTTTTATGTGTTCAATTGTTTGAGGTGCGAGTTTCATTTGAATATATTGGTGGAATTATTTACCATCATCACTGTTTTAGTGTTGAAACTTTCCTTTCATAACATTTGAATGTTTATATGACCGTGATTGATTGATTGATTGATTGTCGGTTAATGATAAGTGAAAAATATTAGAGTATGTCTGTTTTTAACGTTTTCAGATATCAGTTCACTATAAATGGGGCCACAAAACTAGCTTGACCCTGACATTTTCTATTGACGTTACCACATCAAGTGATGTAAATGAGCGGTCATTTATTTGTTTGTCAGGGGTACAAACTTCTAGTATCGTTTTTGTCTAAGTCTACGATTTTTTTTCTATTGGAATTTAGTGTGGTATTTTTCTATTGGAATTTAAAACTGTTACGACAGTGTGGTATTTTTCTATTGGAATCTAAAACTGTTACGACAGTGTGGTATTTTTCTATTGGAATTTAAAACTGTTACGACAGTGTGGTATTTTTCTATTGGAATCTAAAACTGTTACGACAGTGTGGTATTTTTCTATTGGAATCTAAAACTGTTGCGACAGTGTGGTATTTTTCTATTGGAATTTAAAACTGTTACGACAGTGTGGTATTTTTTGCTTTTCATTTTATTATTAGTATTAGCAAGGACGTATATTATAAACGTACTTGGTATTAGTATAAAATTTCCGAATATTATATTGTATACTATTTATATTTTTTAAGTTGTTCCCAGAATACAACCACACCATTAATTATGTAGGTCTTTATACAAAAATGTATATCCTGGTATTCTATTTTATACATAAACGAATGGTATTTCCTGAATAAGGTAAAACCAATACATTATATGTTGACAAGAACTTTGACATACATTTCCAATCACGTGTTTTCCGTGGTTTTAATATAACTTCCTTGTTCTTTCAGGCAGAACTGTTGCATATTACTGTATCTTCTAGGTATAATGTGCATATTACCTCTTTTTGGTATAAAAAAAACTCTTATGGTAATAATACTAGAAAGAATCTATTGATTTTACTTACTAATAGCAAAAAATCCAGCCTCACTCATATTTTCGGGGTTCCTTACAGGTGCTGTAGATAGGGGGTAGGACTGTATTCTCTGGGCCTTAGTACTAAAGTTTGGATATTTGGAAGTTTGAAGTTGTATTGATATCTTGTTTTGTTGGTTATAGGCGTTACCGTATGATGGCGGTCTATTAAATACAAAAGATGAATTGGTTTCACTCAAGGAAAGATTGTCCATAGTGGATAACATATTATCGTTGTTAGTAGTTCTATTTGTCGTACTATTATAAATTGGCCTCAAAGTACTTTCAGAGTTTATATTATTACTACCGTTTCTGTGTGAAAAATTATGTCCCGAACTAAGGTCAGAATTCTGTTGAATATTCGAACTCACATTATTCCGTGAATTTTCATTAACACTATTCCGTGAATCTGTTATTCTATAATTATACACTGAACTATCCGATGGTTGGCAAGGCTGTCTAGATCTGTCACCATTAAACGTCAAACTATCCCGTGAATGTCTGCTCACATATGGTGATGTATTGCTATAATCTGGATGGCTAGGCACGCGTCCATTTGTGTGGGACAGAGGTGGGCAATCCGTTTCGACGTCCATCGTTTATTTTTACTTTAGTACTATGTTCATTGACTGAAATATGTGAGAGCACAATTATTAATACACTAGTTAATTAATAACATTTTCACAAAGGTCCTGGAATTAGGTTTGATTATTAATATAGAAAAAATCTACAGTATTATAGTAAAATAAAAACGGCCTGTGTAACTTTTTATCTTAGCATGAATATATTTTCATACTTTTTTTTATGTTAAATATTTAACATGATCAATGCTACCATAAAGAGCTTAAAAAAAGAGTAAAATTTGGATAAAAAGCAAAACCATCAAAGACTGGATATACAGGTAATTAGCAGGATACGTTATTATTATTTTTAATTTTACTATGCATTTATTTTGATTTTCATTTCACATTTTTTCTTTGTTTTTATAAATAATATAATTCCACGGGTGTCCGAATTCCACTAGGAAAACGGTTTTTGTTTAATCAGATTTACAATCAACAGTAAAATCATTCATATTTTAACATTTTGATTATTCAAAATGGCCACCAAATGGGGCGGATAAGAATTTTGAATATTCCAATTATTAACGGTTTGGCGTATGCAAAAATCCAATTATACTTGAATATCTTAAATTCATTAAAAATGTATACATTCTTTTACACTTATAATATTTTTACTAATGGCGAAACCTTTTAGATCGCCAAGTCTCACTCTTGTCTACTCACCGTCTCCGTATTGACGTGTACAACAATCCCACGATCTCCTATGTTTATTCTTTACACTTTATCCTAACACACGAGCAAGTTAATTTCAAATATACGTTAAAAGTTGAAGTTTATATCATTTAAACAAAGATCAGTGGAAAATTGCAGTCCTTCCTTTTTATGTTCCGTAATGACCAACCTTTGAATGCGTTACTAAGCCGCGTACGCAGTTACAGTGATTTAAATAGACATTGGATTTTATATGTATATTTATAGAACAAATCAGTCGGGAAATACCTGAATCTATTTTAAGATTCCCTTCGTTTTACAAGGTCTCTGTAATGATCAAAACACCTACCGTTTTATAATGCTTAAAATGTTACTGTATCAAAAATAATTGATCTAATCATTCTAGCATAAATGATATAATTACAAAATATATCTTTGCAGTTATATAAATTATGTAAACTCCGTTTCGATTGCATCATAATTAAGCACTTTACATAATTCAAGTAGAAATATATATAGGACTACATTTTTTTTGTATATATACCTATACAATTCCAAGTAAGTATACACTAATTAAATATAATATTAAAGACCGGTTAAGTATCTACAGAATTCAAATATTGTATGCAAAAATATTTAAGTATATAGAGGCTACAATATTATACTCGTCAGTCATCACAGTTCATGTTATTGTATTTTTTTTATGTAATTTGTCTAGTCTGTACATGTATATTATGTAATGCAAAAAGCCAAAGGCATGTGCTAAAATGTGGAGTGGGGTCGTGGAGTGGAGTCTTGGAGACTCCAAGTTGGGGCCTAGTCTTGAAGACTCCAAGTTGGAGTGTAGTTTATGATTTTTCTGTAGATGTATTTTGTAAACTAGGAATTGATAAATAAAAAAGTAGATGATTACTAGATATTTTAAATCTTTTCAACATTTCACACTACATCAATCATATCAAGCAGACCATAATTCAATGTTGAATACCAAGCGAGTCTAATAACAGCTTATGCTCGGGTATAAATTCTGCTTGATTTCATTGTGAATTAAGATATCACTGAATTCAAACTGTGGATTTTCCCCCTAGCACAGTCAACATTTAAATGAAAATATGTGTTCTGCAAAGAAGCTGAATGTTTCGGTATTTTAGATCTAGGACTTAGATATATTCTGTGATCATATCTTTTCAGCACTAGGTCATTTTGAGCATTTCGATATCTTTCTGAAAATGCTTGTCCACAGCCATAACATTCTCTGATAATTCCAGCCATAAAAGTAAGATGAAATGGTTGGATCTGTGATATCTTAATTCATAATGAAATCAAGCAGAATGTATCACCCAAGAGGATGGCAGAGAGCACCAAGCGTGTGTACAGGACCCAGTTAAAATGTTATCTTGATTTTTGTAAGCAACTGTGCATCAATTCGTTACCGATATCCGCACATGATATTTCTCTTTACATAGCTTATTTGGCACTTGTTAAACAATTCCGTTTTTGCACGATACAGAACGATCTGGTCATTGTGAAACATTTACATCGCTCAAATGGGTTAAACGATCCTATTTCAGAGAGCTGGCACATTCATAACATTTTACAAGGAGTTAAAAGAGAGTTGGTGGTGCTCAGGCAGGCGCCCCTATCGTAACCCCAGAACTACTTCTTCTCATCAAGAAGGAACTAAATCTTTAAAGACTTTTTGAGCTTTCTGCATGGTGTGCTTGTTTAATAGTTTTTTTTTGGCCTCCTTAGACCAGGCAATTTCCTAGTTCAAAACCAAAGTACCAGAATATTGCGCATTGACCAAGTAGAAACATTGGATAATAGTTATGGTTCACCCATAGTCTGTTTGATATTATTGATGTAGTGTGAAATATTGAAAATATTTAAAATATCTAGTAATCATAAACTACACTCCAACTTGGAGTCTTCAAGACTCCACTCCAACTTGGAGTCTCCAAGACTCCACTCCACCTTTTATCACATGCCAAAGCCAAATGGGTGTGCATTAATAAAATAAAATAAAATATTTCTGTATACTAGTCATGCATGTAAATATATATGTCGAATTCGAATAAAGTTAAATACAAAAATGGGTATGTGACACTGACGATGCGCTATTTATATACTCTAAAATTTATAAAATGTTTTTTAAGATTTTAGTGACTATAAATACCCGGCGTGAAGTGGATTTTCACAGGAAGTTATTTATATGAATGATTTAAACATAAAATGGTATTTATATTAGCTCGATGCCCATTCGATAATAGACAAGGGCACGGCATGCACGTCTGATTAACCGACAGGTCGTCCAAAGGACATTGCTTGTCAAGCCCTTGTTAGATGACAGAATTCTCATCAACAAGCGTTTTAAATATAGGAAATACTGAACAAATTGATGATACTAGTAATCCAAATATATATAGGGCTGGTGTCACTAACCATAGTACAAGTGATGTTGGACAGATTATCGAAAGTGATGACGAAACAAGAGAAACCCATCCAATTAACAATTTTGAACAAAATGGAGGCACTGAACCACAACATTCAGATGAAATTGTCCGAATTCTTCATGGTGACGAACTTAACATTCCAGACCACCCCGATTCGCCCATTGATATCCATGCATCTTCTAGCAATAGTAAGTTTGTTTTTTATACCATTATAATCAGGGCATATGAGAGAGAGAGAGAGAGGGGGGGGGTTAACCGTAACATCGGTCCGGGGCCTGGAGAGTCAAGAAGGGGTCCGTGAATCTCTGAAGGAATCCATAGCCGTAGACAATGACGTTTTATATTAATTTATTTTTTTGCATTTTCAACTAAAATCCTCAATTTTGAGAAAAGTTTCACTCTGTCCCCGGGGCCCCAAAGCAGTATTGTTCCGCCTTGCAAAATTTCTCTTGGAGGCTCTGATTATGATTATGATTACTGCATTTTGTTTGCCACTCGAAAATCGACACTCCTTGAAATGACAAATTGCAAGTACATAACCTATTGAAAGACCAATGACGAGTTGCAATTGACATAAAAAAAACTTATCTTCTAGAAAGACGAGAAAGACCAAATATTCTCAGATTTAAGCAATATGAATGCTTCTCAAAAACACACATTTTCAATTCAATTCAATTCAATATTTTATTTGGAAAGAGCACAACAGAGGCATGATCCAATACAAAAAGAAAAACATGTTGAAATAAATGAAATACATTCTGAATATAGAGTTTGTGATCTAAAACAGACATGTTCATGTAACATTAAGAGCAGCCGGTTGGCCTCGCTCCTCAAAAGCTTCCTTTAGGAATAAACAAGGCATGCCAATAAACAAATTGTTTTTAAATTTCTTGATGATGACGGGTTGAGTAAATTTATTATGAAAGATGAGGAATCTTCATTGTTGTCGCTATCGATTCCATATTTTTGTCTTGTTAGATTGTATTTTGGACATTTTAATAAACATTAGAAAAATTATGTAAATTTATCCGAGATATAAATAAATCTTATTTTCCCTATGATATAAATAAATCTCATGTTTTCTATGATATAAATAAATCTGCAAATGTCCCTTTCTCGAGAGGGCGTAATTGTTTACTAGTATCTTTATTTAAAAAGAATAATTGAAACAGCAACTTCACAAAACTTTCAACAGCGGAAACAAAAATACTTACCACTTCTCAGAAAAAATGAACAAGCCAGGCGGACTTCTAGTTTTGGGAATTTTACAAGCCCGAGACCGATTTTACTGGCCTCGGGCACCGGACCACCGACTCGAATTTCGAAGACTGGGTTCATGAGAATAAAGATGATTGATTGGGCAACAATATTGAATTTCAAATGACAACAAAAGAAGTATATGGATATACTAACGATTAGTTTTAAATGCAAAATGAAAAAAAAAACCGAGCCAACTCCGGAATAAAGAAAGGGAGGCATAGTTTCTATCCTGGAGCCCTGGGATATACATGTAACTCCGAAAGAAATAATTTAGAATACATGTATACTTACTTATTTTAGTGTGTACTGAATTAGAATTCGGTATATTATACACTAAAATAATTCAGTATTTAGATATGTATTTATTGACAGGCATGAGTTGTAAAACGTATGGAATTTCGGTGGGTTTTTTTCTCGTTTGGATTTCATTTGAATTGTTGAATATATTACAATAAAACTGACATTTGAATCCTTTTAAAAAAACAAGTTAAACTATAATATAAATAACTTGGTAAACTTCCAAAGGACGGTAGAAATCTACATTTCCCTACATGAAATAAACAATTTTTAATTGAATTACTGATTAATCATTATTTTATAATGTTGTCTTTATGATAAGCTCACATGAGCCAAAACTATAATGAATTTGAGCATTTCTGAGCGAAAAGTGTCCTGCGTCCGTCTGTCCATTCACCCGTCCATATGTAGTAAGCATTTCACATTTTAAATTTCTTCTTCAGAACAACTGCACGCTCAGTCTCCAATCTTACCCCTATTGTTCCTCTACGAGTCCTGAAGAAGTGTTGTATCATTTTGAT
>MJUT01061709.1:169654-180005 GCA_002080005.1 Gigantidas platifrons
CAAAATTATATACAATGTATCACATTATTTTAATTGCACTAAATAATAAGTAAAATATGAATGACATATAGAATAAAAGAAACACAATATTAAGCGAATTAAAATAGTTCGCTCTTTCATCATTTTACATAACAGTTTTTTACTGAGCTGGTCAAGCTAGTTTTGACAGAGTTTGGCGGGAGGGTTTATTTTACCTATTATGGAAAAATAGTATTCAGGGTAAGTGTTGGAAACTCTTAAGATCTCTTTATAGTAACGTCAGTAACAAAGTTCTCTTTGGAGATTTTGAATCTGACTGGTTTGACCAATAATTTGGACTAAAACAGGGATGTGTCCTGTCCCCAACCCTTTTCTCTGTGTTAAAAAAAAAAGACTACCGGTATGTAAGGAAGAGGTAATTTCAATCAGTTTCACAGGAATGTTAATGATTTTAATAATGTTTTGAATATAATGGAAACAAACGACCCAGTGTAGGAATATACATTTGTATATACAAATGTATATTGGGTAAAGCTGTGTACATTATTATATATAAGAATACATATACATGTAATGGTATATATTTCTCAGATGAGCATAATAACATACGAACTCTTGTTTATATCATTTCTTCAACATTATTTGTGTTTAATTCATTCGAAAGTTCAACATGACGAATAATAATAATGTTTTCTGATTGGCTGGAATTTAAAACATCTTAGAGACCATATGACTTTTGTGTGGGGAAATTGTTACCTGGTAGGAATCTTCCATATGCCCATCCAAGATGCCAACACAACTGACCCGTTTAAGGACGAAACGTTACACCAGAAGAGACGATTTCAAATTTCCCATTGTGATTTTTCCATTTATATGTAGCATTATTATACTGCGTGCAAGTTTCTGTAGTGATATTTGGTACTGTAATATTTTGGCATATTACCTGGGTAATATTTTGGCATATTACCTGGACAATTAGACACTCAAATAATAATGATATTAATGTGGTCTTGTCCAGGTAATATGTCAAAATATTACCCAGGTCTGAGAGATATATTATCTCGGGTCGAGTATTGTGCAATCTAATTAAAATTAGATCTCTCACTTTGCTCTTGTTTATTTATATTTCGCGCGTGGGAGATTTAACGCAAGCCTGTAGACATCGCATTCTGGTGATCTAGGGTCAAGCAAAATATTGTCCATTCAAATGATCGCTTACGAGATCTTGAAAGTGGATTTATGCTAGGGACGTAACCCTGGGTGCTAATGAATTATGCAAAAATCCATTCGGAATTCTTCCAATGTTATCTATATCGACTATGTCGGAGCCCGATTGTTCCGACAACTGTTTACATTTCCGGAGACAAGAAGACGTCTTCAGGTGAAAATTCATAATTTACGGCAGAAATCAATGGCAATTAGAAGCCCTCTCACGCCTAGGCGTATTTATTACAAATCAAATATATGTGTGCTTATTATGTGTGATATCAGAGAACGATTTTGATTGGCTGTTCTGAGGGTCGTTATCTTTATTTGCATCTCATTACATATGCGTGACCCTAGGTCACCAGAATGCGCTGTCTACAGGCTTGTGTTAGATCTCACACGCGCGAAATATAAATAAACAAGAGCAAAGTGAGAGATCTAATTTTAATTAGATTGAGTATTATGTCTCTCAGACCTGGGTAATATTTTGGAATATTACCTGGACAAGACTACATTATTATATAAATATTCCGGTAGCACATGCATATTGTATATACATGTATATATCTCATTTGATACGATATTCGAGAGCTTGTGGTTACTATCATGACTTCCTTTATGCAGGGTTACTGCTACCAAAGAAAATACTGAACCAAGTTCCTAGTTGTTAAATTGGAGTCACCACATTTAAAGAATTACGGTCGCCGTCATGACTGTCACAAAGGACCACGGATATGTTCCGTTGGTCATACTCACAAACAGGGTAACAAGTGTAACACATTGGGAGCCACTAGTAGAACCACAGGCACTCGGGTACACTCTGTGATTTTCGTTATTTCATTAAAATTAAATATTTTCCCTTTTAGTGCCTCTATTCTAACCTTCTCTACGCAGAATCACATAATTTTGACGTATTTTACACATTTTGATACAACCCATTTTTTTTTAGTATATAGAAAAAAAAATGGGTTGTGTGTTATATTGTAAACCGTTTGTCCTTTTGTTTTCTTTTTTTTATTTTGGCCATTGTATTGTCTGTCCTTGTTTATATCTACGACTTTTGCAATCGTAACTACTCGGCCATTCTCGCTACCCTGCAAATAACCTCGTATGCATTAGGCGTATAAATCGTACTACTTTTCACATGTCAGTTACATGAAAGTTTGATAAAGTTATATTTTAAACAATTTTCTATATTTCAATTATTTTCATGGATAAAAGTTAAAGTTTTAATTAGTTTTGCATGATTAAAGATTTTACTTAGTAAAGTCTTCCATATTGGATTTTCGTGGACTATATTTTTGTGCGGCTTATATATAATTAACTTCCGGCAAACAATTTAAGAAGAATTTCTCCTATCTGCATACGAGGTTATTTGCAGGGTAGCGAGAATGGCCGAGTAGTTACGATTGCGACTTTTGATTACTCCTTTGGATATCTTTAAAGTTTTCTGATTAGTTTAATACAGAACACCATGTTATATTTAGTTAATATTTATTCTCCCCTGAAGTCATTGTACCATTTAAAAAGCAAACTCGGCTATTATATTCATTGAAAAGTGATCTAGAATATGTTTGATTATTGATCCGAAATTCCAGAAGGACCTAAAACATAGTTTAACATAGCACCTTATGGGGAATGAATAACTTTTTTTTTATCACAATCTACAAACTTGACTGAACCTAAACTGTACATTGATTCGTTATTTGATAGTCCCTACAATGCTTTCATTTTCCCATGGATCGGAAATCAAAGATGACCTCACCCTTCGACCAAAGGTTAACACAGGACCCTATGGAAAAATATTTTTTTATTTTAAATATCCTCCTGTGACATCACTGTTTAAGTCTTTTGTTTGACTAGTTTTCATTGTATCTTAAATTTTTACGACATCAGACGGGATAGAAAACACGATCTACACCATTGATACGATCCGATGGTTTCGTATTTATTCCCACAATTACAATTATTATAATTGAATTAGTGAAAAATTTCAGACTGTCTAAATACATTGTTGTCTTTTAAATTGTAGATAAGTATTTCCCAGAATTCATCAATAACTTGAAATGGAAGATCATACTAGGAATCATTCTGGTAGCAGTAGTTTTGACAACTGTTACCATTGTTAAAATTCTCAGATTAAAAAGATCAGATCATGTATCGGTAGATAGGTATAGAAAGAATAAAAATTCAGCATATTATACATTTGCATCGTACGACAATGATATTACGGACCCACATTGGAGAATACATGTACGTCCGGATGACCACCATTTTAAATACAATAGAGAGTCGGATGAATTCATTCTAAATCATCATGGCATTTCCATTCTCCAGCTCAAAGTTCAACCTGAAAAGCAATTACAGACAAACTTTTGTAGCATAGATATTTCCTGTATTAAATGTAAGGCCACGGACATATATGACAGAGTTCTTGAGGCATGCCAACGGATTTCGACAAGTTTGAAGATCCCTTTTTCAGTTTTCCTCATTGCGCCAGTGAATGGAAAACAACCGATAGAAGTTATGGATAAGTATAAAAAAGAGACTCTCGTTTTTAAATCTTTATCCGTAATTTCACTACACGAAACAGACAGCCTTGCAACGGCGCATTTCGAATTGGATATAACGAACACCAAGATTATAGGCGATGGTAGGGGTATACTTCCGTGGACTGCTACTAATTCCCATGGGAAAACATCATTAATTTATCACAAACAATTGAAATTATTCGAAGTAAGAGAACAAGGAAATTACCTAATATTGCTTTCTTTGAATACAGATGTTTATTCCTCTAAGAAACGCAAAGTTCTTATTCAGACCTGTCTCGTGGCGAATAAAAACGAAGTCTGTAGGAGACTTGTATTGGAAAAGGGAATGTCTGCTCCATTAACTGCTCTAGATATTAATAGATTATCTGAAGGAGATACCGTTTTTGTTAAATTTAGCAATCTACCAGAATTATATTATTCAAAACTGAATTCATTGACATTTTTGCGTTTACCCGAAAATATTCAGTTTTCGAAATATGAATTGAATGATGCTTGGCCGTCCGAATTTGTAATCTTAAAATGGAAAGAAATTGCAGCGAGATCAAAAGCAATTAGTCTGCATGGTGGAATTGTATTTGATGTACACGAAGACGGGAACTACTGGATTGTTGTTTGCCTTACAATCGACACAAACCAGCGGTTAGTTAAAAACATGAATGAAATATCAGCATGTATAATAATTTCTGACGGAAAACAGCATTGTCAAAATATTTCGGTTCAGACTGGAGTTGTCTTCCCTATGATGGTTACCACGGTAACATATATACAGTCTGGTCAATCGTTCCGAATAACATTGAAGAATATCACTCTTCTATATAGAAGCCGAGCTTTCAATTCTCTTTTCGTTTTGAAATTGTGAGGGAACATATTTGGTTCATTACAATTAATTGATTGATTGATTGATTGATTGATTGATTGATTCGACTGGAGTAAAACAAGTTTTACACCAGGGATCTCTCACAAATCCCAAAATGAACGAGTGTCTGAACATGTTTTTCGGTCAACATAAAAAAAAGAAATGGATAATATTAAAATGAATGCACAGAAAAGACGGAGGTTTATGTATCAATTGCATAGAATCACAGTGAAAAGGCCTTCTCCAGGCAATGACGGTGCATTCATGTTGAATTTAAGAATCGGCGCGTGTATGTTGTCTTAAGAAACAGTCTGGACTACGATGTGATGACATGGGATGGTAGTACCTCAACCGCCTCATATGCCAATTTAGAAGATTTGGGCGACCTTCCACGCTCTAATCTGCGTGAAAACGAATAAATGATCTCGCAATAACATCATGAACATGGAAAACATGGCGGACACGACCAGTTGTAAAGATATGTACATGTAAAACACAAAGTTGACAAATTCCGTATACAAAATACAGTATTAAATTAATTTGTTGATTGATGCATTTCAGCTGTATTCATGATGAAAACAGTTATAAATGCAGATGTAGGCATATTGTTACGAACAGGAGTTAAGGATAGGATGATTGATTGTTTGTGTGTGTTTATTTATTATATTTTATATGTGCTTACACATTTACTTTTCCTTGTTGTTTCTTCATTCGTGATGCGTTTACAGCCATCCGAGTAGCACAACGCATATTTGTGTATAAATAGACTTCCACGAACTATTATTTCTATTTCTGGTATCGTGGTCGTATTATTATGTACATTGTATTGTTATTATTTGGGAAAGTTTGCAATGTTGGGATAGAGTTCGCCCTTACTGTTTGACCTAAAGGAGTTCGTCATTCTTCTCCTCTTTATTTCTCCTGTTTACCCCTTTTGATGTCGTTAATTACCTTCTTGATTAGGTGATGAAGGATGAAGACATTGGTCAAATGTATTGCAATCAAACTTGTTTCGGTTAGGGTTTACAGTTTAGCAAACCAGTTTTTAACTAAACCATGGTTTATCACATTTCCGTGAATTGGTGGTTTCTATAGATGGCTGCCACTCCAGATCTAAATGATCTTATAGACCTAATATTGATGGATAGTTTAACGTGAGGATAAAAGTTCTGATGCATGGCTATGTCATATTCTTCAACATTTTGTTCACAGAACATTTCAATTCACCTTTAAGTTGGTTTTCATGATTAAACGTAGGAAAAAAGCCCTCTGTAAGCCGATAACTGGGTTACAACAGGCATTTGTATAAAGATATTTACCTTTCTGATGTTGTTCACATACCCATTCCATTTGTGAATCATCAACATGAAGTCGAAGCATGTTCTTCTTTTCCTCCGCTGCCGCCATGTTTCAAAACCAAAATGTAAAACCGCCTTTTGTGCGGTTTGCTAAATTTCTGGAACTGGTTTTGGTTTGGACTCGATAAATATGAAAAGCAGTTTGGGTTTCAACCCAGTTTTAAACCGGTTTTCTTAAATAAACGAAAAGTTTAGCAAACCAGTTTGAAACCTTAACCAATTTGTTTGCAATAAAGTCGACCATTGTAACTGGGTTCGATTCCCTTCATGGCAAGCTATATTTTGGCCTACTGAGTTCTAGTTTCTCCTCGTGTTTTAATATTCCCAGTCTTGCCGCCATTTTCCCTTGCTTACCACAGCAATGACGTTTGTCAAACGCTGACCTTTGATGAACTGATGCTGACCAATGAATTGGCATATTTCCACACTAAGTAACCAATGAGCGGAGTTTGACCCACATCCAGATGTGGATCCTGGGTATATAAAGGCCCCAACTTCGGCAACTTTAGAGAGTTACTGTAGACCCGATACCAGGGCATTTTACATCTTGCCCCACTCAATGTTTATTTCTAACATTACCAGCTGCAGTCGATACTTATATTTCAGGTACCGTCTCGTGTTTAGATTGGTACGTTATCAGGATAGAATATTCCGACCTGTAACCTACAGTTATGCGCCATATATCTGTTCCCACTCAAAATTTTTACTATATATTTCATATAAACACACATTTTAAAAAAACAATTGTCCTGAATTTATTTCTTGTCCTATTTTATGAAATTTTGTACTATTAAACTCAGATATACCAGCAGTTTGTTCTGGTAATTTTTAAATATTTTTATGATTCGTTTTTTTTTTTTTTTTAGAAATTATGATTTAAACACAAATATTAATTTTTAACGTCATTATTCCCTATATACCTATGTAACTACCTATGCAATCAATGCCTATCACCACTGATGTTGTGAGGTGTACAACATTATGTGATAATGTTTGTTAGTGACCTGCGAAAGGTCGGTGGTTTTCTCGGGTCCTCCTGTTTCCTCGACAAATAAAGCTGACCGCCACCATATAACTTAAATATTATTGAAAGTGGCGTTAAACACCATCGAACAAACAAACAAACAAATGTACATCGTTACCACCCCAGTGGTGCGGCAATATGAAGGAATCCAAATTAAAGCCAATCATTTTATATAAAGATGACTTATGCATTTGATGATTTGATTTCACCCACACAACAAACGGGGATGTTATTCCCCGCAGAGGATAAAAGAAATAGGTCATACCGGTATATCCATAACAAGAAGGTTCCTCGCCGAATTTTTAAGATCAAATCGTATACCAATGGATTAACATGAACTATATACCGGTATATATTTGTTATAACATGTATCTTGGCAACAGTGTAATGCAGAAAGATTGTAATGATTATTCGTTCATATCACTTGGAGGAATAAAACCCCACACAGACCACAAGGAGGTCGTCGTGATCGTATGGTAGTTGATTTACAACTACCTGTGAAATCAGTGCCTATCACCACTAAAATTGTGAGTTCGAACCCCGTTCATGAAGAGTAGTACTCGATACAACATTATGTCATAAAGTTTGTCAGTGACTTACGGCAGGACGGTGGTTTTCTCCGGGTACTCCGGTTTCCACCTCCAATAAAACTGACCGCCACGATATACCTGAAATATTGTTGAAAGTAGCGTTAATTACCATAAACCAACCAAAACCGATTAGTATCTATGCAGACCAAATTATTTTAAACCAAATTAGATTACATCCAGTTTCGCTATACTGGTATCCGATTGATGTAAGACTAAATATGTTTACTACCCTCTGTAACAATTCTTATATCTTCAATGTCGATCATTTCAATCTCATCATTGGGATAAACAGTTTTATTGTCCCATGCAGTATGCATTAGCGTAAATAGGGCGCGCCGTATGAAACAAGACCTGTTCAATTTGAACTATATTGACGTAAAATATTTATCTTATATAGAATGAAAAATTTCTATATTGACGTAAAATATTTATCTTATATAAAATGACAAAAAAAATAAATACCACACCATCAAAACAGTTTACAATCTCCAAAAATCGTATAAAATACCCCTAACACACATATACATGACCGCTCAGTCTTCTGGTTTGGTACAGGCAATTCAACCTTGATTTATATACCGTATACAGGGGCGGATCCAGGATTTCAAGTTAGGGGGGGGGGCGCACTTAAAATAATTTTGGGGTATTTCGTGTGAAAAATAACGATTTTACGCCAAAAAATAATATTTTTTTCCAATTTTAGGGGGGGTGGGGGCGCGACGGGTGCCCCCCGCCCCTGGTATATGTATCACGAAGTTATAGGAAGAGTTTGAAGGTACCAAGGGGGTAACCAGAATCCACAAGTCAAAGGAGGACAGACAACACAATGTCCAAAAGAAAAAGGACAAAAGTGCAAACAATGATCTACAAAACATTACACATAAAACTAAACCCCACTAAAAACCGATAGTGAACTCATGTGCTCCGGAAGGGTTGGCAATTCCTGCTCCACTAGTGGCAACCGTAATGATTGTTTCAAGACATATTATCAGACAGAAGTAACCCCTAATAGTTATGCATTGTAACTTAATGTAAAAACACATTATTGATGATTAATGCATTGTCCGGATTTTATCAGACTCTGGCTGCTCCGGCAGTTGGTTTGGATTTTCAAACATTTCAAGTTAAGCATGCTGTACGTACATTGTTGGTAAAAAATAAAGTATTTAGTCCGCTTCCATAAACTCGCTTTTTACCTGTTTCTAATGCTCGTTGAATACATTTTAATTTTCCGACAATATACATACATATACATATATAATTTATATGTCTAATTACAAAGTGATAGCATTTCGGATAGGCGTTGAAATTCTGTTTATCTCCCTTTGAATGTACATTGTAGTTCTCGAGAAACATGAATTAAAACATAGCAAATATATCAGAAATGTTTGAGGATTCTAAATGAATAGCAAGAAGCCGTAAATCCAAGGACAGATAAAAAAAAAGTGGAGGGGGAAATCAGGTGATCCAGAAAGGAACGCAGTTCCTTCTCCTCTAGTGGTACCCGTCCTCTCAATCTAGTAAAAATTCAGATGGCAAGTCGTGAATGAGGAAGAGACGAGATTATCATTACATCAAACGTTGCATATCCGTGTTCATTACTGACACAGATTTTCCGTAACGATTAACCAAGTCATGGTGGTTACCGTAAAACTCTCTAAGTCATGGCATTAACTTAGCCATTACTGACACAGATATTCCGTAACGATTAACCAAGTCATGGTGGTTACCGTAAAACTCTCTAAGTCATGGCATTAACTTAGCCATTAAGAACCCTTGGTTCAGTAGCTACCTTGTTGGCAGTAACTCGCTACCAAGGAAATCATGATATGATTCACATTCTCTGGAATATCGTATCAACTTGGAGATATACACTCCATATGCAGGTGCTGCTGGAATGTTGCTACATATGAATGGAAAGTTCACACTAGGAAAATTGAAATTGTTACTTTTTCATTGCAAATGCACCAAGGAGACAAGAGATGCATATAAACACCTGACCTCATATAAACACCTGACCTCATATAAACACCTGACCTCATATAAACACCTGACCTTATATAAACACCTGACCTCATATAAACACCTGACCTCATATAAACACCTAACCTTACGTGTTAATTGGAGATGTGAGTAAACGAGTTCCGTCTACAGCTAATAATAAAACACACATAACATGCACGTCTATCTTTACGTTGATAGTCTGATAACAATAGGTACAGTTTTGGAAGCCCATTCAAGCATGTTCATACACCTTCTTTACGTCATAATATCCTCATCATTTCAGTGTTTTGTGTTGTCCTATTATGTGTCTTTACGTTCTGAGTTTCGTGTTGTGATGTTCGTTATGATTTCCGAATAAAACGATGTTCAGTTCGTCTTTATCTCCAGTTTTCTGTAGGAGAGCTCATGTCTTGTTTACGTTATTTGTGTTTGTTTGGTTCGTCTTTATCTCCAGTTTTCTGTAGGAGGGCTCATGTCTTGTTTACGTTATTTGTGTTTGTTTGGTTCGTCTTTATCTCCAGTTTTCTGTAGGAGAGCTCATGTCTTATTTACGTTATTTGTGTTTGTTTGGTTCGTCTTTAACTCCAGTTGTTTGTAGGAGAGCTCATGTCTTGTTTACGTTATTTGTGTTTGTTTGGTTCGTCTTTACCTCCAGTTTTCTGTAGGAGGGCTCATGTCTTGTTTACGTTATTTGTGTTTGTTTGGTTCGTCTTTACCTCCAGTTTTCTGTAGGAGAGCTCATGTCTTGTTTACGTTATTTGTGTTTGTTTGGTTCGTCTTTA
>MJUT01061709.1:191351-222509 GCA_002080005.1 Gigantidas platifrons
ATCATGGGCTTCCTTATGACAAGAGTGTTTTAGTTTCCCTGATGAGCAAATCTCATAGTGTCAAATTCCTGTGGTCTACCTGCTGTATAGCGAGAGTTACCATAATTTCTTCTATTTTCTGGGTAATGCTTTTTGGAATGGTGCCCTACCCTTTCCTGACCTCTACAATGCCGAGCTAGATGACCAAATTTCCCACAAGAGTAACATCGTTTCTGAGATCGAAAATAATCAACTTCCATTGGTTCAGGCATGCGCTTATCAATTACTGGGGGTGGTTTAGTCATACGCCTAGTGGGTCTATTAAATTCATATTGCTTTTCGGAACTGGTCCGTCCCCTACGTAGTTCCAAACGTTTCAAGGCGTCATGTTCAACAAGAGCTATTTTAACAGCGTCCATTAAAGTGCGTGGATTGTCTCTTAATAATTTCAATTGCAAATCTGGAGATCTTAACCCGTCAATGACAATTTCAACTAATTCTGTCTCAATAAATGCTTCATATCCGCGTAAATTTCGGTACGCTTTATGTGAAAGAGTAAATAATTCATCTGAAAAAGCCTGAATTGTCTAGGGTCAGTGGTCTCGCCAAACCTAGCAATCAATTGCTCCTTAATTTCCTCCCAATTATCTCTTGGATATTCCTGAAAAATTATCTGAAGAAATTCGGAACATTTGCCCACTGCTGATTGATAGGCTATTCATTTTGTTGCATTATCATCTATCCTATTTATGTACGCGAATGTTTCTACTTCAGTTAACCAGTTTCTTAGATTTGCTTGAGAACCATCAAATGTTTTAATTGATTGAGAAATATTATTAAAACTTAATGCAGATCTTAGTCCCTGAAGTTCATTTGTTACAGTTTGTACCGCATCCCTTAATTCTGGGTTAGCCATACTTAAAATAGTACTAAGCAAGGTTTACTTACCGGACAAACGGTTCCAAAATCGTAGTACCAGTAGAATTCGATCCCGAGTCACTTGCGCATAATAATCAGCCTGCATAAGACTATTGTGGTTTGAATAATTTAATAGCTACAACTATAATAATTTCAATAACTTTACAACTTCAGTTCAAATATAATGTTGTGATCGTATAGTGTCTAAAGTTAAAACAGTTTAAGTCAAAGTTCAGTTCCAAGAATGATCCTCCTGTCTGCTCGCCAGCTCCCTATTTATAAGTCTCATCACCAAAATGTAATTTATCTAACTGTCACTTTCGTTCCCCCATTAACCTTCTGTTCCCCTTGTTACTCAATAGTTATTGTATATAAATGTCCTAAACTACTTCCTTTTGGCAGTTCGCGCATACATAAATCTACTAAACTACCGGGGCTTCTTTTTACAGTTCGGATATATTAAAATCTATTAAAACTCAAATTCTTTTGATTTATGCCCTGTTTCACCAATACATATATTGTCTACAATTACACTTCCATCCTCAGGTCCTACATATGTGCTGAATACATGTATTATACGTGTACTGCCTCAAGTCCTAAACTTATTGAATTTTATTAATTCAGTGTAGTAACAGTTATAACAGAGCAAGCTTAACCATTACACTACCGATGTGGTTCCCCTGGAAAACTTCCAATTGAATTTGTTTTAATCCAGTATAACATTTGAAGAAAATAGGAAAAGAGATTTTATGAGGAGAGTAAAAATACAGATACAACTGAGGCGAGTATAACTCAGTACACAAAGAATTGAGGCGGCAATAGTACATTCTTGGTTACAAACTTCAAAAATCACCGATAGAATAGAATTTGAAATTGTTCAACATACAAACAATAACCTCGCAATTACGATTCATACAACTAAAAATAGAAATTACGATTCATACAACTAAAAATAGAAATTACGATCCATACAACTAAAAATAGAAATTACGATCCACACAACTAAATATATACAACGGTTGTCTGTAAAGCAAAGTTTCCATATCCAAAACATACGAGCCAAATTAAGTATAATTAAAAAAACATTATTTTGTAGATAACAAAAAACCTGTAAATATTCCAGAATAAAACAGCTTTAAAATTATCAAAATCTATATTCAAACTTCGCTAAAAAGAGCCCAATATCTGAATATCACCAACCTCTTTTCTGTCACCATCTGCAACATCTGAAGAATCTGAGTTTGGACCAGCCATACGCAAATCTATAATATTTTTTGTCTTTATTCGTTTTTCCATAAGGGTATCGTGCAGAAACAGTCATACAGATGACAATAAACAGGAGACAAGCAAGGGTCAGACGCATCTTGGATTTTCTTGGAGACTGAAATAAAATATAAAAATGAACATTTTTCAAACAATAAATGCTATTTGTTTTTACAATTATTTACTAAAAAAATATCTGAATTCTATAAAAATGATGTTGCAACATGAAAAACCGATTATACAACTCGTGAAATCTATAAAAAAAAAAGTTTGCATTATGCAAAACCGAATACTGTACAGCATCTTGTATAAATATCAAGTAACTCGCATAAGAAATACAGTAAACATGATTAAAATTAAATTTTCCTAGAGCATACATAGTAGTAAAATATCATGTTTAAATAATATTTTCCTATAGCATACACAATGATACATAGTGTGTAAAAAGACCAGACACGTTTTTCAACGATTTTTACACGTTGATTTTCATATTTTAAAACAACACCGTAACAGAAAAAAGTTTTTTTTTTTTAAAGAAATACCAAGACGATAGTATGACCATTATTTCTGCCGTTTGAATACGAGACCATGCTGAAATAATATATCGAGATTTGTTTTATCTCCCTACAACAGGCAAAGCGAAGTACAAGTTTTAGTATCAGTCAGTCAATTGCGTTTGAAGTCACTTGATATTATTATTGTTATTATTACAATTCTTCTATAGCGCTTAATCTAAATAAATGTTACTCTAAGCGCATCACGGTGCATAAAATACATTCTCCCATTATGACGTCGTTTTAACCCCGCTGAACCAGTGGTGGAAAAATCTGGGGTCGATTTCACAAAAAGTCGTAAGTCTAAGATTAATCGTAAGTGTTATCGTAAGTGTGATTTCCAAGCTTTTGATTGGTTGAAATTCACACTTACGACTGATCTTAGACTTACGACTTTTTGTGAAATCGACCACTGTAACCCTCGAGGATTAAAATGTCTCGTGCCTTTCCCCGCATTTGACTCGTTTGACTCGTTTGACGGCTTTTGAAATAAAGTTCGTATTAAACAAGCATTCTGAGAGTATTGCATGGCAATACATAGTCCCCTACCGGCTGAGTAATACAAGAATAGAATGCTTAACTTCCTTCCAAATTTGGTATAAACTAAATATAAATACCCCCAAGTCCAAATATATCCTGGTGCACTTACACTAAAAACTAAACTAAAAACTGTGTCTTTGAGACACGAGATGCGCTGATCCTTATTCAAACGGACCTAAATGCAAAACAAAGACTGACGGACAGACGGACGGAGTGCAAACCTAAAGTCCCCTTCGACTTCGTCGGTAGGGGACTAAAAATCATTCGACCAGAACAAAATTCAAACTTAAACTAACTCATCTAGAAATAGTCACATACCAAATATCAAGTCAATATATCAAAGGACGTCCAAAAAAAGTAAAGTTCAAGGGCCATAACTCAGCCAAAAATCATTCGACCGGAAAGAAATTCGAACTTAAACGGTAACTCATCTAGATATAGCCACATACTAAATATGAAGTCAATATATCAAAGGACGTAAAAAAAAGTCCGGAAAACTTAAAATTTGAACAAAAAATACAAGTGCAAGGGCCATAACTCAGCCAAAAATCATTCGACCGGAACGAAATTCGAACTTGATCTGTAACTTGTCATGGTTAAGCTATATACCAAATATCAAATCAATATCTCCAAGCACGACGAAAAAAAGTCCGGAAAACTGATCTGCCGGACTGAAAACTTAAAATTTGAACCAAAAAAATACAGGTTCAAGGGCCATAACTCAGCCAAAAATCATTCGACCGGAACAAAATTCGAACATAAACGGTAACTCATCTAGATATAGCCACATACTAAATATGAAGTCAATATATCAAAGGACGTAAAAAAAAGGCCGGAAAACTTAAAATTTGAACAAAAAATACAAGTGCAAGGGCCATAACTCAGCCAAAAATCATTCGACCGGAACGAAATTCGAACTTGATCTGTAACTTGTCATGGTTAAGCTATATACCAAATATCAAATCAATATCTGCAAGCACGACGAAAAAAAGTGCGGAAAACTGATCTGCCGGACGACGGACGGACGGACGGACGGAGAACCTAAAGTCCCCTTCGACTTCGTCGGTAGGGGACTAATAATGGGAGAAACAAATTCTCCTTCAGTTGCCCATGTGGGTTACGATATTTCTCCACTCTCGACTCGTGGTTAAATTTTTTAATTTAACTCTCTTGAGTGGAGAAATATCGTAACCCACGGGCAACTGAAGGAGAGTCTATATTTCTCCCATTATTACGGCGTTTTATCCCCGCTGAACCAGTGGTGGAAAAATCTGTAATCCTCTAGAGGATTCAAATGTCTTGTGCCTTTCCCCGCGTTTGACTCGTTTGACGGCTTTTGAAAAAAAGTTCGTGTTAAATAATGGGAGAAACAAATTCTCCTTCAGTTGCCCATGTGGGTTGCGACATCTCTCCACTCTCGACTTGTGGTCAAAAATTTAAATTTAACTCTCTTGAGTGCAGAAATATCGTAACCCACGGGCAACTGAAGGAGAATATATATACATGTATAATAAAAACATATATCAAGAAATGAGACACAATGAGATAAAAATTTCAAATTGAAAAAACTAGTCCAAATCAAAAAGTATATACAACATATAGAGTTCTAAAATACGTAGGAATTAAAAAAAAGAATAAAAGAAAAAAGAAAAAGAAATTGAACTTATATATTTTTAAGAACAAAATATGATAGACTTTAGTTTAGGTTAAAGTTAAAAATTTATACTGACACAATTTAGGCAAAAATATGGCTTTATCACAGAATAATGAACTAAAATATTATTAAGAACAAAATAAAAGTACTAAAATAAAAAAAATAAACAGTTAAGGTTAAAAATGTATACTGTCACAAAACTTTGGCTCTATCACAGAATAATGAACATAAAACAGATGATACTTTGTCATAAAACATACATGTAAGAAACACATCTATTAAAACAGAGGGTATAAAAAGTTAATGGCACTATAACTGATATCACTGGAAAGAAAAGTTCATATTCAACAAAACAAATATACGTACACTGTCGGTAAATATAAAATTTATTTGTACAAGCTTTAGAAACAGGCTGAATAGCGAGCCTTCGGCGAGCTTTTCAGACCTGTTTCGCAGACCTGTACGTATTTTGTTGTTTATCCTGCAATGTCAAAAAAGTCGGAAAACTTGTCAGATTTAAACAAAAACGACAGAAACAAGCGTCATTCCTCGCCTTTCATAAATGTTGTCAAGGGTGTCTTCTTAGTAGTCCGCGTTACATTCGTACTGGTTTCTTACTTGTCTGCGCCCTCCGCTCTATACATTGCTAAAGGGTACCAGAATAGTTTATTCGTAGGCTGAAAAGTTTATTCGTCTAGTACGAAAGTTTATTCGTAGTAAAGTACGAATAAAGCAAAAATTTATTCGTATAGCATATTTGTACAGCAAATGTACTGATTGCAGGATAAAAAAACTTAAAAACGCGTGTCTGAAAAAATGAGTCTTTAGTTTCTTTTTGAAAACGTTCACTAACTGTACATTCCGAAGTTCGTTCGGCAAATCGTTCCACAGAGAGGCGGCTGCTTTATCGAATCTCCTTTCTCCATAACTCTTAGTTCGTACAATTGGTGTTACAAGTGTTGTGTTGTTTTCGGATCTTAATGATCTTGCTTGCTTGTATATATTCACAAGTTCTTCTAAGTATAATGGGCAGCCAGTGCAGAGTCTCTAGAGTCGGAGTAATGTGATCGTGTTTCTTTCGCCTTGTAGCGACTCTAGCAGCTGTGTTATGAATTCTCTGTAAACTCTGAATGATACTCGCTGGTAGTCCGTAAAGCAAAGCGTTACCATAGTCTAATCGAGAGTTCAAAACAACCGGTGATTACAATGAAATAGACATTCAAATAAAACAAATGATTAAGATAGCTCTTAGGACTATTTCTACTATTATACTATAGCTCCATTCACAATTATATTACAGAGAACCTGATGCTACCTCCAAATTTGTAGGAGGTTTTTTGCAGTTCTGAGGTTTGTGACTTGAGAAGATCAATGGTTGTTGAACCGCTTGCAAGTTGTCTCTTTGGATTTATATATATATATATTCTATTTGGTACACTCGGTATTTTTGTTGTTATAATCATTTTTATCTACTTTCGTGGGTTCGCGCCCGGCTTTATAAATTACAAAAAAAGTGCACTCGACTCGCAACCGCAAGTGATAAAGTTTACCAGTTGCTTGCCCAGGATCGGTGGTTCTCTCCTGGTTCTCCGGCTTCCTTCACCACATGTACCAGCTTAAAGCCTTGGACAGCTCCTTGCACAGAAGTGCATAGCCGCCAACCGAGGGATGGACGCCGTCCCTCGATAGGTATTGCGTTGTTGCGGTTATTCGTCGAGAAGGGTAAAACCAAAGAGACCGCTTCACGTGCAAGCGGTTCAACAACCGGTGAACCGTAGCCCTTCTCGAGTCATAAACGTCAACACTCTGCAATGCATAAGCTTGAGCCGTTTCCAGATCCCCATGACGACTACCGAACACCCCAAACGTCGGCAATATTCGGTAAAATCGTCAAGGATGCTCTGGAATCGACTCTCCTCGAAAGTTTTGTTGCTTATGTCATTTCCCCCCACTTGCAGCAGAACCACAGTGGGAAGGAAATGATCCAAAAACTGGACCCGCTTTACATAAGCAACTAAACTTTCAAGAGTTGCGCCCGAGACACCGTGAAAAAAAACTAAACTTACCAGCCTGGTCATGGGGCTCTGAAAACTCCAGCGGGTTATTCGGGTTGTTGATCTTGTTGTCTACGTGCTTAATGAAGCTGTGCCCCCAACACTAATGCTGTCATCTTGGCCGGTCGCTGGTACTGGTTCCGCAGACTGGCTAACGTCAAACCAAACTCGTTCATGCCGGGTGTCGTTCAGGTGCCGCTTCCCCAGAAGGTGTCGGGAACAGTATGATCTATGTAGCCTGTCGTTGAAAGCAGAGTCTCCCGAAACTCTGGACATCCATCGAACTTGAGTTGGAGCAGGTTCCTTATAAACGTTGGTCGTTGTTCTTGCCATGTTGTGTTTGGGCGGATGGTCTTACTGATGAACTTGGCCTGGGATGCAGTTGGTTCTTCTAATATACGGCGTACAAGGGTTGTCTTGCTGTGATGCTGCGCTTTACGGTACTGGTAATAGTGCTCGGCACTGGGGAAAGTCTTACCACTAACGGTGATTTGGCACGGGTAGAAGTTCGACATAACACACTGGCTGCCTTGAACGTTGGTAACCATTCTATTAAAACGAGTGAAATTTCCATTAGGAGCTTGCCATGTAGTGTGAGGAATATACACAAATTAGAAGAAAATGTTGTAGTTATATGTAAGCCAACGATTTATTTTCCGTCTTTTAGTGAGAGCTTAGTCCTAACTCATACACTAGTGCAGAGGAGGCGCAACACGTTGGTGTAGTATGCAAAAATCTGCTTGTTGCACAACCGAAAGTCGGCATCAACATATGTTATCTGATGAGAATGATATTCTCGAATTTTCAGTGTTTTGCTAAGTCGATTACAGCGTTCATTGATGGCGAGTTCCTCTGTAGATTGTTGATAAATATCTATACATGTGTATATGAATGGAATTTACATAAGAATGTTTGGGTTGAATGTTAAACGTGTTTTTATTTGTTTTAAACATGTCCAGATGTATGAAATGTTTCATATTGGTATGTGACACTATA
The DNA here is from genome assembly GCA_002080005.1 of Gigantidas platifrons. NCBI lineage: Eukaryota > Metazoa > Mollusca > Bivalvia > Mytilida > Modiolidae > Gigantidas > Gigantidas platifrons. The sequence goes on from MJUT01061709.1 coordinate 199,310, forward strand.
ATAAAATAAAGTATTCAGTATTCATATAATAAAAATTATACGATCAAATACACATTTAACATGTATGTGGGAAAATAAATAAAAGTGACACTATAATAAAATAAAGTATTCAGTATTCATATAATAAAAATTATACGATCAAATACACATTTAACATGTATGTGGGAAAATAAATAAGTGACACTATAATAAAATAAAGTATTCAGTATTCATATAATAAAAATTATACGATCAAATACACATTTAACATGTATGTGGGAAAATAAATAAAAGTGACATTATAATAAAATAAAGTATTCAGTATCCATAAAAGTGACTTTTTAAAATTATTGTTAGCACAGACACTCGTGTCACGGAATTACCGACCCCTTTCTGAGTACTTATTCAGGGCCATGCAGTTATTAACACTTCGGGAAATTGAATTAGACATTCTAAATGGAGACAAATTTTAAAAATTAGCTATTCGTACACATTATATATTTACATACATAAAGAAAAAAGATACGTCGATTTGAAAAATTCGATTATTAAGAATTTCTTTTTATATTTATATATCAAGCGGACTATAAAGGGGAAAATCCAAAAGAAAATGCTAAAACTAAACGCAATACTTGTATTTATATTACGATTTCTTATGAAAAATAATTTTAGACACACACTGTAGAACTTAACTTTATGCAGTGGCTCTTGAACTGACAAGTTTTCCCTTCATATTAAGACTAATTTGCATGGTCACATTTCAATGGTAAAGAAAAATAGTACTTACTATTTCGACTTCTATTCCATGTGTTAGAACAGATGGTTCAGAAACGGGGATTACACGGGTTTGTATACCCCCAGTGACAGTACGTAGAACTCCGTGCACGTGGAGTTGGATATATAGGACTCCACTGATTGAGATTCATTTTGTATTGAGGTGTGCTCGATTCGTCAAGCTTAAATCGTCCAACTGTAGATTCTTAAAAATAATCAACTCGACCCGTAAGGGTGGAGTTGATTATTTTTACGAATCCACAAGTTGGTGTGTATTCTCGTACTTAAAACATTTCCTACATGCAAAGACATTTTTTATTTCTTTTTTTTTTTTTTTTACATTTTTAATATTTAGAAAGCCAAATTAGATAACAATAAACAAAATTAAAACGATGAATTTTTATTGGAATACGTCCTTTCGGTTCTCGTTTATATTTAGATATCTCAAGGTCTATATTAGACGTCAAATTATGCCAGATTTCAAATACTTGTATCCTGTCTTGTATATATTGATCAATTACTCATTTAAACAAGTTACATGTATTTATATATATATATTTTTATTTTTATAAAGTTTACTATCAAGAGTCATACATGTATATGCTAATTATATACTGAAGGGAAAAAGAAACGCATGGTCAACATTTTAGGTGATTTAATATTATTTATTCGAATGTTTTTTTTTCAATATTAATATACATGTAAAAACACAAAGGAGTAGGGCCACGAAGGGTGGAATTCGGCCCTATCTTCAAAGCACATTTTTTCATCATATTCTGCTAACATATGCTTGATACTTTTGATAAATGTGATTTTTTTAGCATATTTTAGCGTTTTTGTCAATTTTGGGGCCAAAAAACTAACATTTGATGAAAAATCCCATTCGTGGCTTTTGTCCTTTAATCAACAAGTTTTTAAAATTTCCTTAAATTTTGATCAATAATTCATGAGTAATTGAAACCAATTTAACAGTACCCCCCAATATGTTAAAGTGAAATCGATTAATTCTTCAATATCTCGTATGCGCCCCTCGCGCATCTGTTACGGTCCTGATTCTCTTGTGCATGGAGTTCATCAGAGCATTTATCCTTCTCATGGGGATAGTATCCCACTCTTCCAACAAGGCAGCCCTTAATTGGTCGAGAGAGTAGCGGGGGAATTCCGACGCCTCCTTACTCTCCTGTCCATTTCGTCCCACAGATGTTCGATTGGGGACAAATCTGGACTGTACGGAGGCCAATTGAGTGGGTTAATGTTATGATTGGCGAGAAAATCTTGACAAGCTCTGGCTACATGGGGCCGGGCGTTATCCTGCTGGAAAATTAGGTGATACTGTTTCACAAATGGAACTGCAACCGGCCGGAGGATTTCATCCCTATATCTTACGCTTGTTAAATTACCGGCTATCACAATCAACGGCGACTTTAACCCGTGAGATATCCCTCCCCAGACCATAAGCGAGCCACCCCCAAACCTATCCCTCTCGAGAACGCAAGCCCTGTCTTGACGTGGCATCGTTACGCGCGGACGGTCGGCTACCCTTCCAATATCGCTCAGACGACGGACAAGACGCTCTATGGTGGAAACATTCACACCAAATTGCAAAGCAACTTGTCATTGCCTTTGACCTTGCATTAGCAATGCAATAGCCTGATCCCTCTGAACTTCCGTCAGCCGTGGCATGATTACAAGAGATTCAAATTAACTTTGAATAGTGGAAAGCGATGTGTATACCTCAAGAGTATAAAGTGGTATGACACGATCTGTTGACGAACTTGTTATCATTATTCTGCACGTGTTATTTGCTTTTTATCACTTTCTCTATGTCACATGATACCTTTCATGGTTGAGTAACCTTAGACACCGATTTTTATAGTGCACATTGACCAAGCCACTCGTCTGCCCAGTTTTCGTAATTTTACCCCACGCAGTTAAAAAATAAGAGCATATTATGTTACCCTGCGTTTCTTTTTCCCTTCAGTATATATAGGGCCCGGGTGGCTCAATGAGTTAGGTAGTTGGATTGCCTAACAAATCACACAATCAGATCACCAATACGGAGTGTATTCGCACCCGGCTTTGTAAATTACAAAAAAAAAAGGTGCACTCGACCATAGGCAGGTTGTCACTTGTTATCATAAAAGTTAACATTTATATTGTTCATTATCTTTAGTAAAACACATGCTAAATATTAATTTTTCAATCTATTTATATATTAGTATAGTGTGATCTTTAGTTATTTATTGACAGCATGTTCCATACATAGATTAGCATGGCTCCTATGCTCGTGTGGTCTCTGGGCAACTGCCCACCGACCATGCCCGTGCATTAAGACAGCACTGCGGGTGGCTAGACGGAAGTTTTCAAATTGTAAGCAGTAGTGTGACGTCAGAGAAAAATATTGATTATTTTAGAATTCACAACTACTTAAGGGGGGTAAACTATCAAATATCTTATGTGTTTATCGGTAAAAGCCCGGTACAGGAACATGTACGCCTGAAATCTCTTATTACGGGTTCGGTGGAATTCGACATCTTACACTCTCACGGCAGGTAAGTTTTTCTATTTTTTCGTTAAATTCTAATAACCTGTATGTCCAAAAACTTGACAGAATGCGTATGATTGATTGATGCAAGAACTGCATCTTTGTGTTTTGAATGTATTAGCCATATAGCGTCACATTTACCATTTTAACAGGTTCTTTTGAACAAGGATAAAATAAAATTGTCTCGTTTGACCCTTTATCTATCCTTGAATAATATGCCCGATATTTGTGTTGGTAATGTCAATAGATATGAACACAGTTTATGTAAAATTACAGATATGAATACCTCCGCATTGCTAACTAAATAGACATTTAAAAAAACAAATTTAGTACGTCAATCAGGTTATAGACCGTTTTCAAACGCGACGTCAAACAGACATACACAGCTACAACAAACAGCCAACAGCACATTCATTTTTTCAATCCAATTTTTTTTTAGGAAAAATTATGTTTTCTTTATCGCTTCTTTGTAAAAAGAATGTTTCTCACATCCAAAACTATCCATGCAAATACAGTCTAAATTGGAAGTCATTTAGGCACAAAAAAAAGAAGATTTTTTTTACCGTGGCTTTTCTGGTAGTTTTAACGTTTGATACTCCATTCTGAATTTGTTGCGTTATTTTATCCAAAGAAACTTTAGCGTCTGTTAGAGTAATGAATCATGTACATTCTGTCAAATTTTTACACAGATACATAGTATCTGTCGATAAAAAATTCCGAAAAACTTGCCTGCTTTGAAGGCGTGGTCAGTCGATTTCCACCGAAACCGTAATGCAGTTTACAAAAGAGCACGTCAATAAGAGATTTCAGGCGTACAGGTTCCTATACCGTGAAAAGGGTCTGTGTATATTTTAGAAACATTTTTTTTCCATATTTTCAATCAAATAAAAAATTCAATTTTTAAAAACATGTATTATTTTAATAGATTTATTTTTGTTGGTCTCGGAAATGAATTTTAAAATGCTTATATTTTCCATACATTCAATATTTCATTTTAAACACAGTTAATAATATGCAAAAGTTTGAAGATGCTGTTGCTGCAGCCCTGCACTTTAATGGAAGAAGAAAAGAATTTAACATTTCACGTTACTGTGTATTTAGGAGTCCTGTTAATGGTAACGTTATCCATATCTCAAATGACAATGGATCTTTACATATTTTTACTTCTTTCCTCTATAGCTGACAATACTTTTAGCAGACTTGACTAAATGAGTAGCACAGCAGGTGTCTTATAAGAAGCAGGAAGTACTTACCCTTCCTGAACACCTGGGTTCACATTTTTCTTTTTGTTGCTCCTCTGTTTAATTTTCTGTGTTGTTTTTTGTTTTGTTTTGTTGTTTTTTTTTGTCTTCGTCTTGTGTCTTTTGTGTCGAATGTTGCCAGTGTCTCTGGATTGTCCATTCTTGATTTATTTTTCCAAAGTTTATTTAATAAAAAAAAAGGTCTCATTTATAAAACTTGAAGTGTTTGAAATATATACTAACATATAAGGTGGATGGTTTAGGACAGACAGTTTTAATTCCAGTTTTTTATCCATCCAGCGAAAAAAAATATAGATGTTTGTTGGGTTTTTATGAAGTTAAAACATGGACATTTGATCCCCTCCCCCAGTATTTTTCTTACATTAAAATAAAACATTATTATCGCCTTTAGACTAGATATTGCACATAATACAATACTGGGAGGGTTTTTTTTTCACAAGCAGGTGTTAAAGGTTGCATTGCTGCTTACATTCTGTCCTGTAGAAGAACTCATCACTTTTTTATTTGTTTGTCTCAGTTTCATTAGGTGATAAAGTTTGTCAGTGACTTGCGACAGGTTGGTGGTTTTCTCCGGTTTCCTCCACCAATAAAACTGACCATCACGATATAACTGAAATATTATTGAAAGTGACATTAAACACCATAAACATAAACCAAACCATTTACTGTTTTATAAGATGAAGTCTTAAAACAACAAGAATATGCAAATACATATTAATTTTTTTATTTTGACATAGCAATCTAGATTCAATTGTTTACACACATGAATTTTACACACAATAAACACATAACAAACAGGTAATAGTCAATTACACAATACATGTATAACACACATTCTAGCTTAAAGTAAAGGGTGTATCTTAAAACCCTTTGTCTTGCTAGTTCATATTTAATCAAATCCATGCATTGAAATATTCAATAAATCAAGAAATACAGTATATACAGTCAAACCTGCCCATGTGGCCACCTCTATTCAACAGTCACCTGTATGTAAAGGTCACATTTTTCTTGTCCTGTCATAGAAAATTTCATATGAATTGAACCTCTTTTAAGAGGTCACCTGTGCTGTCTTAAAAGACCACTTTTTCTTTATCACAAAGGTGTCCTCTTAATACAGGTTTAACTGTGTACATTTTTTAAATAATTAATTAAACCATGGGAATTATCCTAAAAATGTTTGTTAAAATAAATATAAAAAATCCAACATATTCTTTATAAAATTTGCATATCAAATTATACATCACAAATTTGTAAACAGCAAACTTCTGATCATAATATGGTTAGACATATATCGTGCATGTTTTTTTTGGGTGTATTTCTCTGATGAAAAAATGAATGCCATAGGGGGCATAAGCATCCTCAGCAAACTTTGACTATCCTGTTTAGAACTTTTTTTATTTTTACTTTTAAAGGCATACAATAGCTCAAACTGATTTTTTTTGTTTATATTAAAAGTTGCCAATATTCGATGTTTTATACTAATAAAATGTTCTGAACAAGAAGCCAGGTTTAAAAAATATGCTATAATGTTGTAATTAATGAAAAGAATTCGAGTGTCTGTTGATGAAATCGCCATTAACACACCTAATTATAAGCCGGCTTCTTTTCCGAAGTTAAATATTGGTTAGAATTAATATAATTTAAGAAATATATCTATGAAATTGGATCCCGGGGTAATCAAGAATGACACTTAAAATCGTAAATACGTGATGAAATCAATAAAAACAAACCCAAACATATTGTATGACATGTGCTTTTCCCTCAGCCAACAATTTTGCACATGCGCAAATGCTTTACCGAATAAGGTCACTTTGTAGGTCATCAATGATCATATGATTATATTCATGAATGTATGAATATTGATCAATATTGTGCCGGGTAAACATTGGAGTCTTGACTGGATGCAAGAATATCAAACAGCGACGTATTTCCTTCGTTCTAGGCTATTTACGTATGATATTATGAAAAATTTCAACTGCAATTAGTATAAAACATCGAATATTGGCAACTTTTAATATATAAAAAAAATTAATGCCGACAGCTTGTATGCCTTTAAATTACCCGTATTTGGCTTTACAATTTTACGACTTTGAGGTCTTAAGGATACAATTTCACTAGTATCTACAGTCAGACCTGCGAATGTGGTCATCTCTATTAAATGGTCACATTTTTCTTGTCCTGTCATTGAAAATTTGAATATGAATCGAACCTCTTTTAGGAGGTCACCTGTCTTATAAGGCCACTTTTTCTCTGTCCCAAAGGTGACCTCTTAATACAGGTTTGACTGTATATGGCTATCATTTCTAGATTTGTTGGGGAACCAAGGATAGGGTTTTGTAATGGTTGATGATTTAACAAAAATTTATTTTACATGATTAATAGTAAAACTTCTTTGTTTTCTGATAGTCTTTTTAGTATTCTGTTCAATATTCTCTCTATCAAAGTAATTTATTGGAAAAAAAATATATATTCAGTGAAACATGTCTAAACTGAACCCTGAATAAATCAAAATCTTACATAAACTGAATTTTAAATAAAGTCCTAATGCATGAAATCTCTGTTAATTTAACCTGTATAAACTGAACACCTGTCTATTCCGAACACAAAAGTTGATCCCAGGGATGTTCGGTTTAGACAGGTTAAACTGTACTTAAATAAGTATAAAAAAAATATAGTAAAATATTTTAGATGAAAATACTCTATATGATTTGACACAGTATTTTAAGTTATCACAGTCCTTAGTTATCACAGTCTTAGAAAAATATATTCTTTGTGGCTATGAGATGTACCAGTTCCATTTGCTTTCATCATCATCGTCGTCATCTTCTTCGCCCAATGTTCCTGGTAAGCCTCTTCTTGAGTTGACTTTTCTCCAAATACGCCTGAAATGAAGAATAATTCATTACAAATAATTACTAAAAATTAAAAAAATTTCAAACTATATTACCCATAAAATACTCAAATAAATACACCAATAACACTGACCGCCACGATATAACTGTAATATAGTTGAAAGTGGCTTTAAGCATCATAATCCAAATCTTCAAATATATATACACAGGTTATTAGAGAACAAACAAACAAAAAAATAAAGACATTTCAATATTAATTTTAAAGGGGAGATAACTGGTAATTTTTATTACTGAAAAATAGGTTGTGATTAAATTTGATCCATAATTTAATAATTGCACTTCAGCCTGTCGGGCATAATTTTATTATTCTTTAATACTTGGTAACGTCAATCAAGGATTTTAATGTCACAGACTGAATTTTTATAATGAGTTAATGTAAATGTGTCAGAATAATATGACTACTTTTATTCTAAAATGACAGAACTTTGCAAAACTTGATTTTTGGACGAATAAATTGCAGGAATCATCCCTTGCACTGCCACAAGTATTTAACTGACATTATCAGTTCTTGAAATACAAGTATTTCTTTCAATTAAAAATAAATTGATCAAATGGGAGAACATTATTAAACTTTTTTTTTATGATGATAAATGGTCAGCATTTCAATTTCAAATACAAACATAAATTCATTTAATGTAATGGAGTAAAGTGAACCAACATCTCTCTATGATAAAATGTGGTAGGGCAACTTGAATGGATACCCAGGGGTATGTGACAGTTGTCTTTTTTTCTAACAAAATGACCTCCTTTAAAGTCTTTTGATATAATTATGGCTTGTTTAAAAAAAATAAAAATGGAAGACACTTCCAGTTAAAATAAGCGGTTATCTTTTTCAGTAAATCAAGGGCCATATAACTCCAGAACGAAAAAGTGGAAAAGTCTGAATTCAAACTTGACCTTCCTTTTATTGTGTAAAAATTTAAAATGATTTGCTTAACTTCAGTTATTGAGCAGAAACCAAACTGGGGCCATACAGATATGGGTAAAAACCTAATGCCCCGATGCCTAGCTGCAGCATAAAGATTCATGAAAAAATAAAAAATTTACCTTGCATCTCTTTCACTAGTATCAGCATCCTGTATAGCATCTTTTAATTCACTCTCCATATCACCTATTGTCTTCTCTAAGTATTCATTCTGTTTTAATAACTTTTGAACTTCAATCTGGTAAAACAAAAATAACAGCATATAATATGAATATATATAATCTAGAATACAATCAATAATAACAGAATTCTTGCTTCAATTTCATAAATACTTAACAAATAACTTAGCGCCATGAACTATTTGATATATAATACTCAATAAAACTACCAAATCTGTCAGACGACATGTTTTTGTTATTGTATCTAAAACCAAAAACGAGTTCGGACAAAATCCAGAAGAAAACATTATATTGACCGGGCCCAGCCTATATACTGTTGTATGGATCGGCTCACCAACAAAGCAAATAGGGAAAATATAAACGTAAAGTATAATATAAAATAATTAATATACAGTGCATATATTTTGCTTTGTGATGTGGTTGTATACCATAAAACTGTTGAAAGACATTCTTTATACTTTTTATATACCTGTATATTAATAATTTGGTTTAGGTTTATGGTGTTTAATGCCACTTTTAACAATATTTCAGTTATATCGTCAGTTTTATTGGTGGAGGAAACCAGAGTACCCAGAGAAAACTAGACTTGCCATGAGCGGGATTCGAACTCACAACGTTAGTGATGATAGGCACTGATTACACAGGTAGCAGTAAATCCAACTACCATATGATCAAGACCATGACGGCCCTGTATTAGTGTATAGTGAAAAGAGGTATATTTGTATAATAGGTACTAAGGTAGCTTCAATATTTTGTTCCTTTACATAAAGACAAAGTAAGTATACAATATAGGCCATGTTCTTCAATCTTTAAGCAAAGTGAGCTTTCTTTGTAGTCAGCATTTTAATATTTTTGACATGCCTATAAATTATTTTTCTTCTAGAATTTAAGTTAATTTACCAAAGTCATCACATTAAGGCTTTATAGCACATTATAATTCCTTTAAATAACATCAAATTCGTTGTTTGTAGGAGAATCATGTGTTATTTATGTTATTTGTGTTTGTTTGCATATAGTAGTGTCCAATGCATATAGTGTGTTGTGTTATTGTTTTGTTTTTCTTCACCTTGTGTACCATATGTTGCCAGTTTCTCTGGATTGTCCATTTTTGATTGCCCCTTCGGTGTTCTCTAATGTTTATTTACCTCAGTTTCTTTGATACACTGTTCTAAATGAGAACATACAGTCAGCGGTACATATTCAGCTCTAAGTTTGGTGCGTAAATCTTGTAAATCGTCTAATTTCTCTAAAATCTGTGACTTGACATGTTCAATTTCATCACATAATTCTGGTGGAGGTTCTTCACGATACACGCTAGTTGTTATTGTCCTTGGTTCTAAATATAAAAATAAAGTTTTTAACATAAAATGCCCATTTTACTGTTTTACTAAGCTATAAACATTGCATAACCAGTAGTATTTTAAAATATTTCTGATATTTGCAGCAAATTCACTAACAAGTGTACAGGTAAATTACAGGAGTTTAGGTAATTTGATAAAAACAAGGCAATTTCATACACTGTATATAAATGTAGATGTATAAGTTAGTGTGCACGACAAGTTTCTGGAATAACCTTCATTAGGTACACTCAAAGTAAAAAGATATGTCAGTATACAATTTTACTCATTTCTAAAATTGAGCCAAAGCTAGAAAATAAATATTTTAGAGCACCAATCCTTCATGACCCTTAAACAAAATAAATCAAAAACAGGTTACATACTCTTTAAAATGCACAAATATATTGAAAAGTATCTTTGACATACCTGGTGTTGGTACATTCTCTAACCAAACCTTTTCTTCTTCTAATTTCTTTCTTAACCTGTTAAAAAAATGCGAATTCATTAGACAGATGACTTCTGTGAGAACATTTCCAAAGAAAGTACAAATAGAGTATGAGTCTGTGTATACACCCAAAGACAGCAAAAATACACAACGTGTTTCTGTACACACACAAAGATAGTATAATACAGCAAAGTATGAAAAGAAAGTTTAAACAGTGATTGTCATGCAATTCCACTAATACCAACAAAATGAACAACCTCAAATCATGTATGTGTATAAAACAAAGAGAGTAAACAGTGCACCAGTATGTTAATCTTAATTTTGAAATATATATTAAAGACTGAATGAATATATCACTAAAGGAGCACTCTGTGCAAAGAAAATAATTGACCAAATTGATTTGTCCATTTTCTTCAGTATTGATCACTTCACAATAATTCTTCATAACAATTTAGCTTATCACATTCATATTTTGTTTTTAAGGGGCCGCTGTGGTCGTGATCATGTGGTAGTTGGATTCAAAACTACCTGTGCAATCGATGCCTATCACCACTAAAATTGTGTGTTCGAAACCCGTTCATGGCGAGTTGTATTCGATACAACATTATGTGATAAAGTTTGTCAATGACTTGCGACAGGTCTGTGGTTTTCTCCAGGTACTCCGGTTTCCACCACCAATAAAACTGACTGCCAAGATATAACTGACATATTGTTGAAAGTGGCATTAAACACCATAAACCAAACCTAAACCAACCATTTTTATTAGGGCCCAACCACTAAGTGGCGGATGCCCTATAGTGATCAGTCTGTCCGTCCGTCTGTAACAAATCATGTCCGGGCTGTAACTTTTTTGTCGTTCAAGACAGGATTTGCATATTTGGCATGTAGGTAGACCACCTCCAGATGATGTGTCGCGTACCATTGTTGGTGACCTTTGACCTTGAATTTTGACCTCAAGGACAAACTGGTCCGTGCATCCATAACAAATCTTGTCCGGGCTGTAACTTTTTTGTTGTTCAAGATAGGCTTTTCATATTTGGCATGTAGGTAGACCACCTCCAGATGATGTGTCACATACCATTGTTGGTGACCTTTGACCTCAAGGTCAAATTAGTGATTTTACCATAACAAACTGTGTCATCTTGTTCGTGGCATTTTGATACTTCATCATTGACGCCTAAAGTGATTATTAATTGTCACTAGGGTATATGTTAGGTAAGAAATCTGAGGTTAACATCAGTCTGTCCTTACAAATTTTTTACCACACTTTATTTATGGCGGGGCCCACAGAGATGGATTCCATCTCCATGATATCTAGTTAATATTGCGTTACCTTTCATTATCTTTCAAGCATTCTGTGGCTTTTCCCTCTAAAGTAACAACTTTTTGTTTGACATCCTCTAAATCTTTAGGTCTAGATGTACCTCTACTCGTCATTTGTTGGACCTGATCACGTAACATACGACTATTTTGTGGCGTCTGTTTATCTAACAGCCGAGAGATATAATTATCATATTCTGTCTGAAAAAGTAATTGACAAAATTTTTTTTTCTTTTTTGAAAAGCATATTCATATATATTTTGGAATTAAATATTTGTGTAGTGTTGTGATTGTTTTTTTGTTGGTTTTTTTTGGGGGGAGGAGGAGGTAAATATCAGGGTTTAATAATAATTCATTTTCATAAGAATTATTTAACTAAATTATCTATCCTTAATTCATAGTTATTCAAATGTGAAGTAGGGTTAAGGTTAGGTATATGATGTTGAACACCACTTTCAAAAATATTTCAGGTATACTGTGGCGTCAGTTTTATTGGTGGAGGAAACCGTAGTACCCAGAGAAAACCACAGACCTGTCGCAAGTCACTGACTATTTCCCTTTGGGGTGTGATTTATATTAATTAACCTGTCATTTTCTGTGCTATCTTGAAGTTAAATTTGAGTCCGTTCATAGTAGCTTCCCAGATAAGTTGATTACTTGGATATTTACAAGTAAAATTATTGGTCCTTTTCATTTCAATACAACATTAGGTTCAACTGTATAAACTCGTATTTTATCATTTACTGCACCGTTGTATACACAAACATTGCTCTGTCTTTACAATTGAAATATACTGTATGTTTCTTTCTTCATACAACAGTACAACTGTATTACAATGGACAAAAAAAAAGATCAGTTAGTAAATTTAAACAGCTTATTTAGTACATTAAATTGAAAAGGCATATACCCATAAATAAATACACTTTGCCTTGGGTGGGAATAAAACTCTCTATGCCCTAGGGATGGGCATGGAATATTATAGGTAAATTTAAACCTTACTACCATATGATCGCATTCAAGATGATCCTCATAATTTCAGTTAGAACAAATCTATTTTAATACATGTATACAAGTATATCATATTTAATCAGATACATGTATAATAATTTTGGGGCTCATATTATAAACAAATTTAACTGCTATGATAATTAAGCCATCCTAAAAAAAATTCTACGTTTAACATCACCCGTGCGCGTAGGTTTTGAAAATTTGCCAAAAATAAAAAACAAACACACATTGCGTGAAATGTTATTTTACACTGAAATCTCATGAAGTTATTAGAAAAACCTGACATTTCATACCCATGGACTGTTAATTTCTCATGTTTATTTAATAAAACTATTAATTACAGTTCTAAATCATCTTTATTGATGCTAAACACTGTGCTTTGCACATCTTCATGCTTTCAATTGAGCACTAAAAAAAAATACTGAAAGTATTCTTAGGTTGTTTGATTTTTTTGTTTGTTTTTTATTTTCCTCCCTCCCTCTTAGGTTTTGGTACCCTACCTTGATGTTAAACGTAGAATTAATTTAGGACGGCCTTAAGGAATATTTGAAATTTTTTAACAGGTTATACGATATAACCTGGTTTGGGGCAGTTTACTCTTAATAAGCCACCAATGAATATGTTGGTGACGTCACAATACCAACCCAGGTTATCAATTATAACCAAAATTTCTCCAAGAGGATCAGCCAATCAGATTGCAGTATTCAAATCAAATCAAATTATTCTAATATAAACAATAAATACCTTTACACATCTAAGGATATAAGCAAAAGTCGTTGATTCTGACATCAGGTCTTCATATATGTTACTATATACCTGTAGTTTGTGAAAATTTGGTCCTGTATCAAAAATATTAAGTTTGTCTAGTTCCTGAAAAAGAAAACAAAACGTTGATGTATGCAACTATATTTTATACATTGTATTTCTGTCCCAATTAGCCAGAACACAGAATTCTTGAGAGTTTATAAATGTACAATGTGAGATGTACCACATTTTTTGTTCATAAATGACGTAATCCTTTAAGCCTAAACACAGATTTCCATTTACAGGTATTCTTCAGCTTGTTTTTGGTTTGATAGTTGATAGTGTACCATATGAGGTCCACCACACATTTTGTTCTTGATTCGTGGGTTAGGGTTATGATGTTTAATGCCACTTTCAACAATATTTCAGCTATATCATGGCAGTGCATGAGGTTTATTGGTGGATGACACCAGAGTACTCAGAGAAAACTACCGACCTGTTGCAAGTTACTGATAAATTTTATCACATAATATCGAGTATGCCTTGCCGTTAGCAGAATTCTTGGAGGAAACTGGAGTACCTGATTCCAAGCCAGGAAACAGATTTCCATATATAGGTTTTCATCATCTTGTTTTTGTTTATGGTGCTGGTTGAGATGAGATGGAAGAGATGCATCACATTTATCCCCAATTCCAAACCAAGACACGCTGATTTCCATTTGCTTCGAGAAATTTTAGAGGTTATTATTTGCGATCCAACAAGACTGTTGTTGTTTACTATTTATTTTTAAGTTTTTAAATTTACATGCATAAAACCAAAATACTGTAAACTAGTCAATTTTGGTATAATAAATTTCTATTTATATATAGTTCTCTTAATATGACACAAGTTTGAATCTTAATTTCTGCTGCATACTGGTATTGTAAAAGTAGAAATTTTTGTGTTTGGGTAATTTTCACTTATTTTGCTATTTTAATCAATGCGCAAAAATTACCTCCAATGTAGAAAAGATAACTCTAATTGATTTACGGAAATATCGTCGTGGATGCGAAAACTGCAAAATATACTTTTTAGATCTTATCTCTCTACGAATTCAACTCCGACGTGAACAAGTTTTGGTAGACAAATTGTAAAATAAGTACATTAACACAACAGTCAGTATCTCATCTTTCACTACAATCTGATAATTATGTGCTTTATTAGACTTTTTAATCTTAATATATATTATGTTTTGATTTATGGGTTACATGGTATAGGCCTTAGTTAATCTAAATTATTGTTTTATATACTAGTAGCAGGGGCGGATTCAAGGGGGGGCGCACCTGGCACCCCCCTAAAATTGGAAAAAATATGATTTTTTTGTGTAAAATCGTGATTTTTCACACGAAACACCCCCAAAATTTTCGCACCTCCCTCCACTCGGCAGGATTATTTTTAAGTGCGCCCCCCCTAACTTGAAATCCTGGATCCGCCCCTGAGTAGTTTCACACAATAATTCTGATCAAAGCTATTTCATTAAAAAAGATATCATTAAACAATCATTCAAAAATATACAAAAGATATTTCGATTTATAGTCAAAGTTGATTGTACAGCCACAGTGTGGTGTGTGTGTAATTCAGTATAACAATAACCTTAGCAACATATATATTCTTAAAAAAATATCATATTAATTAGTTTTGAACCAAAATCGTGATTGAATTTCCTACCAATAGGTATTAAAAATCTACTCACCTCTTCTAGTCTTTTCTCTAAATGTGCCACTGCCTTGATACCTGTCAATACATTCTGTTCTTCAGAATCCTGTTTTCTCAATATGCCACTTTCAAATTGTTTCATTTTACAAAATTGATCTTTTTTAGTAACGCCAGTGTGGTACGTTGGCAAGAATGAGTGCCGGAATGTCATTAATCCATCACGATCAAGTCTCTCTGATAATTCCTCCATTACATTATAATCTTCCGAAAGAGGTTGTTTTTTGGCCAAATGTGCGAAAACTTCACGAGGTATCATCATTTCTTCTGCTTTTAATTCCTCAACTAAAACACCATCGTTTAATTCACTATAAATAGATTTTCTAGAAACAGGACTTATATCTTTCCTTGTAGAAACTGGTCGTGAATCCTGTTCACTTTGTTGATGTTGTAATTTCTTTTTAGATAACAACTCATCAGACCGTTTTTTCTCTGGAAGTGGTACACTTCCAGAAGTGCCCACACTGAAGTCATACAGTACATTTAATACATTTTTCAATTTCTTTCTTTCTGCGTCATCACCACTACTGTCTGATGTGTGTGTTGTTTGTGTTTTATGTGTGGTGTGTGTTGTCCGAGTTGAGGGTCTTGACTTGCTGTCTTTACCGGCAGTCCATTTTGCACTGCCCCATTCAGACCTGGGTTTGTGCAATAGAGATTCATTTAAGTGACCTCCAGCAAAGTCTTTAATATCATTTTTCTGTTTGACTTCAGCATCATTTAGTAAATTTCTAAGCTGTCTGTGTGATGTAAATTTATATGCTGCCATGGGTATTTAGGTCCTGCAAAATATATTTCAATATGGACAATTGTAAGAAGTTTATTTATCAGTTATATCATGGGGAGTACAAGATACATTCAATGGAATGATAATGATATTCTTTGTACTAGACCAACATACATAGTTAAATTTTTAAAGTGCTAGCTCATCGATACAACAATCCATGGGTAGACATGTCGCTCCATGCAGACACATCAAAACCAACCAGTCTTTGCTCTTTCTCATCAATAAATTTTCGGTCAGTTTCTACATCCTCATCTCATTTGAAGGCCTATCAAAGGTATTCTGGAATTTAAAATTTGACCCCTCGGTGCATTCCAATGGATATTTTGGCATGGACGGATTGTGTCAGATCAAGTGCAGGTAAGATTTCATGTATAGAACATATTTTCTAGTTCAAATCTGCAAAAATATTGATATTTTCTTACCTTTTACAGTGTCTATAAGATAAAATAATTCAACATCCACTTTGAACTGTCCACCATTTTAATGAACTCATGAACTACACCACATGATCAAAATCGTCACATATTTAGTTAGTCTGTTTCTAGATTAAAGATTGATGTCAAATATTTATTGTATATATGCAAGCATATCCTTAATGAGTTGTTGATTGGTTTTAATAAAATATTTATAACAACATAAAAAAAGTTCAAGCCGTGTATATGGGATTTTTAAATTATAATAAAATATTTGAGATCTACATCTTGAATCTAGAAACAGACTGTAACAAAATCTGTGCTGCATTTTTAATGCCTCATCATTTTTAATTTTAGGAAGATATAGGTATTTTAATTCTTTTAATTGACCATGCCAGATCGACATGCATGTGTAAATAATAATAATAATCTTTATTTGCAAAATTACGCCCATAGGGGCCAAGCAAATACAAACTAAACAAAACAATACAAATCACAAATATACAAATAAAATGACAAAGCCTTGGCCAACGTGGACTTTACCCTAGCAAATCTATACCTTGCTTCAAAAAGTTTCTCACAGCTGACAAAAGTTCAAAATTAGGATTTAAAATTTGTTTCAATTTTTGGAGTGGTTGATCTTGTATAAAATGTGGATTTAATTGATTTATTAATAAAAACAATTGATCTCTTGGCAATTTATTTTTATTACAATTTAACAAGAAGTGATATTCATCATCAATTTCATTAGAGTTACAAAATTTACATAGTCTTTTATCTCTGGGAATATTTTGATATCTTCCGGTTTCTATTTCTAGTTTATGGTCACTAACACGAAATTTAGTAAACAATTGACGAGTTTTAAAATTTGATATCTCTAATAAGTATTGCTCTAGTACAAGTTCTTTTATCTTCCAACTTTTTAACACAGTTTTATTATTAATTTTAATGTAAAAAAAAAATCAATTTTAAAATGCATTAACAGCGAAGCGAGGCGTGAAAATATTTGGGGTATTTTGTGTGAAAAAATAAAGATTTTATGCAAAAAATCATATTTTTCCCAATTTTAGGGGGGTACCCTAGAATACAACTCGTAGTTCCAGAAACGGTTTACGAAAAGGGCTATAAAGAAACAGTGCAGGTGGCTGAAAGTACTATTCTTGTTGTGTCAAAAGCACAAAGTTGCATTTGCAATGAATAATTATTAGATAAGGCATATTGTATTTATTGGATAAATTGAGTTTCAAACCTTTTTTTTTTTTTTTTTTTTTGTGGAAAGGGGGTTGTGATCGCACCCTGTTCCGATGGCCATGATTAATTATGCGGTGACCCTGCACATAGGGTGGATTTCCTGAAGAAGAAGAAGGTTAGTAGAGAAGCAACAAATACCAATTTTATTGTTTATGTTTTGACCCGACCAATGCTCGAACACACAATCTATTCGCTGTCATATTTTAAATACCACGGTACCACAAAGGCATAATTATTTTAGAGTTGTCAGTCGAGGGATAAAAAAATCGCAACAAGCCCCTGAGGCGATACGCCGATAGCATCTAGCTGAGTATTTGAGTAAGCTGTTCTTAACTGTAGAAATGTGGTTTTTCTTGATAAAAATCTCATGAAAACCAGACAAGAAATGACCTAAGGATGATTTTTCTTTTAAATTGTGATTTTAAATGAAAATAAACTTATGTCAAACATCTTTGTGAGTTAACAACACCTATTTAGGCTATTATTTACATTTAAAAACCTTTACATGGAAAGAGCCATCTTGTTTGAAGTTGTTATGACAACATTGAAGAGCGCTTTAATGGGGGATAATTCAATTATGGAATTTCCAGCAATAGTATTCGTCAACTTCGATTTTAGGCTATATATTTCATATAAAACCACATTTTTCAAAAAAAAATATTGTGAAGTCATATCTAACCGGATTTTTATAATTTTTGCACCAGAAGAAACAGAAATATTTAAAGATTATTTGTTTATTTTAGCATGATTTTCCGTTAGATTGCCTACTTATTTTCTTATGATTTAAAGACAATTTTTGTTTTCCTACGTCAAAGTTGCTATATATTTTAACAAAAAATAAAATCGGAAAAATCGACAGTCGTGTTTAAATCACCAGTAAACAAAAACCATGCAGACAAAAATGACTTTTAGATAAACAAATAAAATTCAAAGAATTCCTGTGTGTCTTGAAATAAATATCATAAAAATCTGCCCAGAGATAGCTTTAAACATTTTTTTAAAAATGTGGTTTTATATGAAATATATGGTAAAAAATCGAAGGTGACGAATACATTTTGCACTACTCTGTACATTGTTTTTTCGGATACGGCTTTCCATTGTCCATAAGGCATAGGCCGGCCCTATGTAATGCTGTTGGTATGTCGTTTTTTTTTTAAATATTTGATAAAAAGAAAAGGTGTAGAAAAGGGTTAGATCAGTAATAAAATAATAATACAATGCAATTTTCCCCTAAGAAAATATAGTGCTTATTTATAAAACCATATGAAACCACATGAAAACCATATGAAATATGAACATAATATCTTAGTTTTATCAAGGATTTGTATACTATACAAATCATTGGTTTTATAAAGGCAGCTAGCTTCATTTCCCCTCCAGTTTTAGTGAGAGTAAGGGTTATGGTTTTTAACGCTAAATTCAACAATATTTCAGTTATACTCGTGGCAGTCAGTTTTATTTTTATTGGTGGAGGAAACCATAGTACCGGGAGAATACCACCGAGCTGTCGCAAGTCATTAACAAACCTTTGTATTGCGTACACATCGCCATGAGCGGGATTAGAACTCAGAACTTTAGTGGTAATAGGCACTGGTTGCATATATCGGTTGTTTGTAAATACGATCATGACTATGACGCCCCCTCAATTATATATACAATGTAGGCTATACAAAGTATTCAAGACAAAAGTATTTAAATAAATGTGATTTTCGGAAAATCATGTCAGTTGCTAGTTTTACTGAGCACAATATTGTAAAAAGGCTTAGTTGGATTTTGACATAGTGCTATTTCACTGACACAGTCGCGGATAGACATGTTGCCCCACTCGGACACATTATCCTGATTCCGAGTCAATCAGTTTTTCGGCAGAGTTGCTGCATGTAATACAAAATTTGATTCAAAATGGTGTAACGAATATACGGTGAAGTTTTCAACCAAACTTTTTATGTGTATGTTTTTTTCTCTCTCTGGAATTAAGTCGTGCTTCTCAGGGTGATATAAAGCGACTTATATTGACTAAAACACATAAAGACAAATCTTCGTCACTTTTAAAACTTCCAGGGCAGGAGTTCTCATGAACAATTTTATTGTTGAAAACAATTTGCCGACAAATGTGGTCCATGTTCAGAAATATTTGCAAATTGTAAAATAGTATCAATGTGTCAACAGCCAAGACTAAAACTTTTTGCATACTAAACAGAGCATAATATAGCACCAAGTTTCCATGCATGTTGATATATACATTTGTAGTACATGTATCTAAAATGAAAATCAACCCATGCTTTATTAACAGACGGGAGTAATGATTCTGATTTAACCAAAATGCATCCCTAGGTCGTAAAAATATTTGACATCTCTTTAAACAAATTTAAACCAGTAATTTTCTAGATGTGTGCACAACAAAAGGCGCTACTGTCGCAGATATCTTTAAACAAAAATTGACAATGTATTACACAAAATCAGAAATCATGGGCAAAGCAGGGCACTGAGGCCCCTACCTACACCACTCGTTGCAATAAAAATGTAAATGGTCGATAAATTTAAACATATATTAGTATTGTATTGGTACTTACAATAAAAATTGCTATCATATGTACAAAATGTATTGTTTAATGTCATGTGATTGTATTGATACACGCCAGAATATGGCTTATTGTCAATAAAAATATTTGATTTGATTTGATAAAATCCGTGTTTTAACATTAAAAACATGATGTACACAACATACACAGATTAGTATGGGGCCCCTATGCTCCTGTGAACCCCCTGGCAACTGTCCAGCGTGCCCATGCGTTAAGACGGCACTGACCTAATGGGAAACGTTTTTAATAATGGACCAACATTTTTGAAATTAATTATTCCTTAAGGTGTGAAACCACTAATTAATTTCTTTAAGGTTTTCTACTTTTGTGTTTTTTGAGCCTACCTGGCCATTTTATCTTAAGTTTAACCTTTCCAAGACCATATATTTTCTGAAAGTACATGACTCCTCTACGTTCTGTCAAAATATCAGGGCATGTTTAAAATCTTGCAGTGAAATGCCATGCTACGGAAAACACATACTCTAAAAATAGCTCGGGTCATCCCCAAAAAATTCAGTATTTATAGGTCATGCATCAAATCCTCCATCAAATTTGAGCTCAAAATAATCCCTATATATTCAACTTCAATTATCAATTTTAATTAATCCATTCCATTCAGTAGTCTTCACAATACTACAAAGTGAAAAGAACTTTTTTCTTGAAAAGGGACTACGTTCTAAGCTCTGATTAGTGAATTAGTGGTTTGACACCTTGATTGCCTCTTTTGATATTTTCTGTCAACAGGAAGTGAACTGAATTTACAAATAGGATTCCAAAGCTCAAGAGGTAATATGTGACAGGTGACAGGGTACCAGAAAAAAATATATTTGTATATAGCAAAATATTATTCAGTCAATTTGCCTGCTCAAATAGTACAAGTGCAGGATAAAATCAGTTATGCAGTCTCTAAGAAGAAGACTGGTTTATGGTGTTTAATTGCCACTTTCAACTATATTTCAGTTATATCGTGGCGGTGGAGAAAACCCGTCGCAAGTCATTGACAAACTTTATCACATAATGTTGTATCAAGTACACCTTACCTGAGCAGGATTTGAACTTACAATGTTAGTGGTGATAGGCATGATTGCATAGGTAGTTATAAATCCAACTACCATACGATCACGACTATGACAACCCCTCTAAGAAGAAGATATAGGATCTTAAGCTAATATCCAAGATCATACATCCAAGATTTTAAATCTACAAAAGAAACCCTAGCTTTGAAAAGGACCATGGGATGATTACTCATGTACAGTCTAGATTTCATCTTATGGGACTTTTCTGTAAAGGCTTTTTAACATTTTTAGAATAGGGTCCTATATCAACCTATGGCCACATGTCGTTTCTGAGAAGTAGATATTAGAAATCCTCCCCCAAAAAAATCAGACAGCCTAATGGCCATATCAGCCTAGATGAATTTCTGATTGTGAGGGAAATTAAATATCATGTTGAAGAACATCCAAATTTTTAACCATGTGAAAAATTAACAAACCAGATGAAAAATGATGATACTAGTTTGCAAGGCCCCGTCAAGTACAGGGGGCAATCATGATCTGTGGAACAGGTCGGTGGTTTTCTCCTGGGTACTCTGGTATCCTCCACCAATAAAACTGACCGCCACATTATGACTGAAATATTGCTGAAACTGGTGTTAAACACCATAAACCAACAAGTATTGGCATGAACCTTTTCAACAACTTTTATAATCATGACAAGAGTACTGGGTATTTTAAATAAAAACAAAATATAGTCTTAAACATTCTTTTTTATTTTCAAAATGGACTACCCGGTAATGCTTGTCCATATAACAACAGTCATCCAATAAATAGTACATATTGTATTCAATCATAACACTCTGTAAAGTACAATTCTTTATATAGCAAATCAACGTCTTAAGATGGCTTACATTGTCCACCTTGTGTAAATCTAAATACCATAGTTTGTATTGTAATGTATAGTATGTACTGAAGTACATGAATAATACACACCTTTACTTTTATTTTTCCAATCACTAATTGAAAAAAAGAGTAAATAAGTTTCTGAAATTTTTGCGTATAACACTCTCTAAAGCTAGACAAAAAAAAATATTCACAACAAAATAGTAAGCTTAGTACACCCTAGTGAGGTTCCAGATAAAAGGATATTTGCATGCCAGCAGACAAAATAGAAAAAGATGATGGAACAGGATACTGCATCCATATTGCATGGAACACAACTGCAGAAATTGGATGAAAATTCTAATAAAAAAACCTGAAATATTTAGTACTCCATGTACATAATAAAAGTGTTATCACAATAATGCTAAATTACCACAACTATTGTATATTAGATTACAACTGCAGAAA
Source organism: Gigantidas platifrons (assembly GCA_002080005.1). Lineage (NCBI taxonomy): Eukaryota > Metazoa > Mollusca > Bivalvia > Mytilida > Modiolidae > Gigantidas > Gigantidas platifrons. Next base: position 221,870 of record MJUT01061709.1, read on the forward strand.
TTGGATTAAAATTCTAATAAAAAAACCTGAAATATTTAGTACTCCATGTACATAATAAAAGTGTTATCACAATAATGCTGAATTACCACAACTATTGTATATTAGATTATGTATGATGTAGCTGTACATTATTGTATTACAAAAAAAAACAGCAAAACTATTTCTATTAGTTTTAAAACACGAAACAAACAAACAAAATAACTATACACCCTTTCACGATAACTGCAGTCCTGCATTAATTTGGGACACTTGTGAGTGGTAATAATGCTCTTTCCCGTAAAATGCGTTTATGACATCACGATTTTTTCCATGAATTCGTCATTTTTCCATCACAAATGTCCAGGATGAATGTAGAACCGCTGCATTTACCGTAAAACTGTCAACTACGTGGAAAAATTTTAGCACTCTACACCTATTAGTAGATAGTTATAAACAATAAATAAAACAAATTGAACACACTGAAAAAAAAACTAGAGGCTCACATGAGCCTGTATCGCTCACCTGACATAACTAAGTCCTCTTAAGAATGTCTGCATGCCGAATACATCTAAGTTACTTTTCAAATCCCATAGGGTTCTATGTTAAAACTATGTCTGCTCATGGCAGCCATCTTGGATGGAGGTAGTAGTCACCGGACACA
>MJUT01061709.1:223643-235821 GCA_002080005.1 Gigantidas platifrons
CTAACAATAAGATTTTTAAAATTTCGACCAATCAGAACACATTATGAGCCCTGGCAGCCATGTTGGATTTCCGATCAGCGCCAAAAACAAAAATCTTGTATATGACCATCTAATGAACATTTCTGCCAAGATTGGTTCAAATCTGTTGCGTGGTTTCAGAAAAAAAGATGAAAATGTGAAATTCCCATAGGGTCCAATGTTAAACTAAGTCGAGTCATGGCGGCCATCTTGGATATGCGATCGGCACAAAAATACAAAATTTAGTAGAGGACCACCCAGTCATCATTTCTGTAATGTTACAATTCCATCGGCCAAGTAGTTTCTGACAAGAAGATTTTCAAAGTTTCAACCAATCAGAACACATTATTGGCCCTGGTGGCCATGTTGGATTTCCGATCTGCACCAAAATAACAAATTTAGTAGAGGACCTCCCAATGAACATTTCTGCCAAATTTGGTCCAAATCAGTTCAGTGGTTTCAAAGAAGAAGAAGAAAGTATGAAAAGTTTACAGACGCGGACGCCGATGACGACGACGGACGCAAAGTGATGACAAAAGCTCACATGACCCTTTGGGTCAGGTGAGCTAAAAAAAAAATACTCCTCATTTCAAGGAAGATAATGTGAATATAAGGAATATTGTCTAAAGCATATATACAATAATTGAACACCGGATAGTGCCAGTTGCTAGTTTTTCTGAAACAGAAAAAAATCATTACATATCACTTTTGATTTAAACAAATAAATACATTTCTCCCATTATGACGTCATTTTAACACCGCTGAACCAGTGTAATCTGTAATCCTCTAAGAGGATTAAAATGTCTCGTGCCTTTCCCCGCATTTGACTCGTTTGACGGCTTTTGAAATAAAGTTCGTGTTAAATAATGGGAGAAACAAATTCTCCTTCAGTTGCCCATGTGGGTTACGATATATTTCTCCACTCTCAAGAGTTAAATTGAAAATTTTTTAATCTAAACCTCTTGAGTGGAGAAATATCGTAACCCACGGGCAACTGAAGGAGAATCTATATGTATCTTGCACATCCTTCATCTATGTGGTACAGTAAAATCTGTCTTATATGGCCTTCAAATGGAACATTGAAATATGGCCACTGAATACAGGTTTAATCAATATGAAATGCACTATGAATGGAAAATTAAAATTAAGGTCACATAATACTTAACAGTGGTGATCACTAAAGCAGGTTTGACCCCAGTAAAACCCCACTTTAATTGCCCCTCTATTATCTCATCGTCTCAAAATCAAAGTCATAATATTTTACATGTTTTCTTAAATTTTTCACATAATTTGAACGTATTAAATTTTGTGCAAGGTATATTAACTGTATACTTATACAAACAATTATATATAACAACTAAAATGACACAAGTACATATCAGACATGAGCTGTACAAACAAATGACACAGACACAAATAATACTCTGAATACAATATTTCCCATTTACCACTTATATATATTTATTATCAAAATTAATATCCTTTAATAGGTGTAAATGTATTATTTTCAAATATTACAAGAATTGTCAGCTTTTGCCAGTTTTCCTAAATAACTTTCCCATTAAAATGTAATGGCTGCAAGTCTTAATAAATGCTTGAACTGTTTCCCACAAAATCTCGTGTTTAGTCAAATAAAATAAATTAAAATAAACTATTTATTTTGCTATAAATTCAGCAAAAATATTTATGGCATTCAGTCTTTCATCCCAATTTCTAATGAAATATATGGCTCTGTTCAGTGAACCTATGTCAGTAATGTTCCACAAATGTGTCTTGTACCAGACTAGGAGATATGTTGTATGTTTGTCTACATAGCCTTCAGGACCCAAACCTTTTAAGAAACTGTAGACTATACGATTGGGATGATAGGTTCAAAAAGTTTCAAAATAACTTGACTCCCATCTTAAGTAGATATTTCACAAGTGTCAGTGGAAATTTGTCAAATGGACTTCAAAGTAAACATGTTTGTATTGATGTAAAGTAGACTCCTGAAAAATGGGAGAAATTCATAAATTTAATGAAAAGTTTTTTTTTCTACCTAAAATGCAGCTCTACAGCTTTCCCCCATGTTTATGTAGTCAATTTACCTCTTGGCTATCTAATTGTCCAGCTGAAAAAGAAAAAAATGGCTTCTTTTTCAACTTTTGTATAGCACTGACCTTTACCCTAATCTCAGTCTCAACACCATTCATTTTTGTTCTACATGCAATATATTCAAATTGAAAAATAAATATAAATAAATCAAGCTTTTGTCTTGTATCATCAGTAAAAATAAATAAATTAAATAAACAATTTACTTGTTCAAATGTTTACCGGTAATTAATTTTCAGATTCTTTATGTGAGTCTTTCAAACGGGTCAATCTTAGACCCATAAAACATCACCAGTATAGAAAGGTGGCCATTTTGTTTAGAATTTCACATCAGAGTTATCTCCCTTATTTTGATATGATTTGACTTCTGATTTTCTATTGTGAAGTATACATCTATATATAAAAAGTAAAAAAAAAAAAACATGGAAGAATATGTCAATAGGACACAGAAACACTGGCTTCCAGCTAAAGTAAACAGGTATTTTTTGGCAAAATGAAGGGCATAACTCCAGAACCAGAAAAAATGGTGAAGTCCAAAATAAAACTTGGCTTTACCTTTTATGGTGTATAAATTTCAAAATGATTGACTTAAAGCAGCATTTGCAGTAATGCCTACCAACAAAATTTGTGGGCGGAGCTTATCATAGAAAATCACCATTGATATGAACAGCATATTTATGAAACTATGTCACATGACCAACGTGACCGAACGGTCACATACCTCAGAAATTTGAATTTCCAAAGTGATTTTTGTAGTTTTTAGACTTGTGAAGAATATCATTTTTAATAAGACTGAAAGTTTCGTAGGGAGGAACACTAGTAACCATGCCTGTCATATATTTTGCCCGAAAAGTAACTGTGAAACTATGATGTATCATTGATTTTTCATCCTCGAGATAACCATGGTCAAAATAATGAACAATCTGAATGTTTGTTCCGCCCACAGCTATTTATACCCCTGGTTCCAGTTTAAGGGAAACGTACAGAAGAACATACGCATGAATGTATGGACATGGGTTAAATCAATATGCCTCTGCTGCTAGTCTATATTTATTCCTGTTTAAAACTGACATCAATAAAAGGATTTTCAAGTGAAAAACAATTTCTAAACAAATTATGCAACAATGTTTCTTTACACAGAAAAAAATTCGAAACCATGAGTCTTGTATAACAAACAACATTTTGAAAACATAATCTCACTTTTTATGATTTTGACAAGTTTGGCAATGGCGGAGATTCCAAAATTTTTGGGACAGTATCTCAAAAGGAAATAACAAAAAAATAATTGAACATACATTGTCTGTAACTAACGGTGGATCATGTTCTGGTATCCTCCACTCATTAATCGTGGGTCAATTCATATGGAAACTGTAATTATGGGATTTTTTCCATAACTGATAAGTATTATGTAGTTTCCATAAAAACACAACACTCAAATGTTCCTATTAGCATGATTGATTGATTAATTAGTGTTTAACATCAACTTTAGAAGTATTTCAGTTATATTGTGGCGTCCTATTAAAGATATGATCTGACTAGCAGTTGATTTTCAATGCTCAGTTAATAAAGTTAATTTAACTAGGTCAATGTCTTTTAAGTGTCCATACTTTAAATAAAATTCCCACAAAGGGAGGTAACTCCATGGCATGCAACCAAAAAGAAAATGAAAATATGATACATTTGTTGTGGGAATGTGAAAATGTCCAGATTCTACTGGAAGCATTAGATAATTGGACACTTAAAAATGGTAATTTTACTTTAAACTATAACAAAAAGACATTCATTTTGGGTTACCACAAGGAAAAAAACTCACTGATCAGCAACAAAATTTTACTAGCAATTAAATACTATATATACACATGTAGATTTCTTTCAAAAAACCTTGCTTTAACAGCCCTTATATATATACTCCAAGAGCTTTATAGTACAGAACGAATAATGGCCATTAAACAAGAAAACCTAGAAGTTTTCAACAATTCATGGAACTGTTGGAGTACTTTATTACAAAATAGGGACCATGCAGTGCTTTATGCTCTTTCTTCTTCTTTTTTATTAATGAAAGAACATATGTTGCACTTCAAAAAAGTATTGTTTAACTTGCACAATTATAACTCTCTATAAGATATATAAAATATTATATTATTTTTTTTATTCCTTCCAAAACGAAACTAATGCCTGTTCCGACCCATGTATGTTTTCTGTTTTTTTTCCCTCAATTTGATCAGTTTTCTTAGTTTTTTTCTTTTTTTCCCCAATTATTATTATTACACTACATGAATTTTTTTCTTTTTTCTTTTTTTACAATTATTTATTTATCTTTATTGTTTTTTTTCTATTATTTTCTTGGTTCTAACGAAGTAGTTAACCAAAAGTATATATTTTTTTTCTTATATCAAAAAATACTTAAAAAATAATATTATTATCAGATTTAACCCAAAAAAAATGTACAATTGAAAATCTGTATTTTTGTTAGAAACTATATTGATAAATATAATATGATCATCTATTATTTGATCATAAATATTCAAGGGAACTGTCTGTCATACAATGTATGTATCATGCTTAAAAATTTTATTACCTTATATATGTACTTACTAACAAATACTAATAACTATATATGAAATCATTTATACTAACGTTAACGAGGCCGGGATAAGGTACCGGTATTCGATGTTTTACAGATTTCAATAAAAAAATATTATGAAAAAATAAATAAAAATAAAAAATAAAAATAAAGGGATTTTCAAGTGAAAAACAATTTCTAAACAAATTATGCAACAATGTTTCTTTAAAGATATGATCTGACTAGCAGTTGATTTTCAATGCTCAGTTAATAAAGTTAATTTAACTAGGTCAATGTCTTTTAATTGTCCATACTTTAAATAAAATTCCCACATGGCATGCAACCAATTGTTATTTCTAAATAACTTGTCTCCATTGAATGATCACCATAGACACCGTATTGCAAAATTCTTTAAATAAAATAAGTCTATAATGTTGGTTTTATATGTGGTTCTGGTTCTTTTGGAAGAGTATATCTCTTATCAAATTCTTTAACTTCTTTTTCAGCTTCGGTGGGAGATGGATGTTCGAGTGGCTTAATTCCTGGATATTTCTCCGGATGATGATGAATTTCTTCTTCAACAACATCTATATGATGTTTTTGTCTCTCTGATACTGGTGTGAAATAACTAACAAATAAAAAAGAAAATGGCTTTGTATTTAATAAAATTATCCATTGTAATCTATAAGCCAATACAAAGGGTATCAGTGAGTGAGTGATTATTGAACGCCAAATGAGCAATTCGCTTGATTTTGATTTTTGGTGTTTTAATGCCACTTTCAGCAATATTTCAGCTATATCATGGCGACCAGTTTTAGTGGTAGAGGAAGCCGGAGTACCCGGAGAGAACCACCGACCATGGGCAAGCAACTGGTAAACTTTATCACTTCCGGCTGCAAGTTGAGTGCACCCATTTTTGTAATTTACAAAGCCGGGTGTGAACCCACGCCGTATTGGTGATAGGCTTGTATGAGCTGTTACATCCAGCGACCTAACTCATTGAGCCACCCGGACCCCGGCAATTCACTTGAACCCATGATCTACCACACCAAAGTCAAGTATACTAACCATTATACCACTGCTGCTGTGTATTCAGGTTTGAATCTAGGATTTTGCCACTCTTGTAATGAAAAATGTGGACAATTCGTTGAGAATTTATGGACACAAGGTTAAAAAGATGTGCACAAAGGAACATTTATGTGCTCAATGTGCTTTCTATTTTATAAAATGGGTTGCATTTTCAAAACAACAATTTAAACAAACTTATACATTGTGCAATATAGATTTAATGGTTACCATAATGGAACAATTACTTTTAGCATACTTTCTTGAAATTAGTCAACCCTCGGTACCCTGAATTGCATGGGTGTGTTATATTTCCCTCCACGGTTGGGGTTGGGCAATATAACACATCCATGCAATTCAAGTTACCTCAGGAAAATTTTTTTGTATAATGTTTTGAATGAATATATTTATGCAAATTAAAAATAAAGCACTATTCAAATTGTTGATGTGAGAATAGCCTTTACATATACATGTACATTATTTTGACATACTTACTAATAATTAATAAATCTACCACCCTGCACAATCTGTGCAGAACAATTTGTCACATGGCAGGCAAACAGCAACATGTTACGAGGCTGCACTTTGATAGCGAATCTCATAAATAATGAAGAATAGATAGCCAAAGCTGTAAAATAACAAATAATTTAACTTTCTTTCATATAATTGCAAATGTATTCATTTCCAAATGAAAATACAAACAAATTATGTAAACAGGTCATTAAATAAATTGCACACTTTGTCTTTGCTGTTAAAAAGAATTTTCCTATGCAATCAGTGCCTATCACCAGTAAAGTTGTGAGTTCAAACCCAGTTCATGGTGAGGTGTACTTGATACAGCATTATGTGATCAAGTTTGTCAGTGACTTGCGGCAAGTCGGTGGTTTTCTCCAGGTACTTTGGTTTCCTCCATCAATAAAACTGACAGGCTACGATATAACTGAAATATTGTTGAAAGTGGCATTAAACACCATAAACCTAAACCTAACCTGAATTACAAATGTATTCATTTCCAGATGAAAATACAAACAAATTATGTAAACAGGTCATCAAATAAATTACATACTTTGTCTTTGTTGTTAAAAAGAATTTTGTAATACATGTACAATATAACAAAGTATACAAATGTAATATGATCAAATGCCCATTGATGATACTCCTATCACATGTAATTGTTTTAATTACTATATGCTGAAAACGGTCTAATTAAAATCATGTCTCCCACTTGCTCCCCTTTACTGATGTTTTGCAGCATGGAAGATATGAGTCATGTGAGAATGACCTTATGGAATATAATGTACCAGTCAATGAAAACGGTGATTGCAAAAAGGTTACTGAACTGCTTTGCATGCTATAAGCAATACGATTAGTGGAAACATCTATTTATCATATATACAGTATAACTAATCGTAGATTTTGAATATCAAAATACGACCACGAGTGACCGAAGTACGCATAAGGATTAAACGAGTGGGCGGAACTTGTTCCGTCCACGAGTTTAATCGTTAATGAGTATTCGGTCACGAGTGGTCTTATTTTGATATTCAAAATGTATGATTTTAGTTATACTGTTTATTATATAGACTTTCAAAATTTCTTATATATTTTTTTTTATCATTTGGATATTTCATTGCACACGTATGAATCTACGAGCAATGATGTGAAATCCTATTTTTCATATTTACAACAATGCACAAAAATAATTAAAATGCTTACCTTGAAAGCTTATTTTAGTTAAATCAGATCACAATTGAAACGTAGACGAAGCCAAATAACGTCTAATCTTTACGTTTCAAACTGGAAGTCTTCATATGACGTCAATGACGGCATGTTGGTTATGTGCCAAAGTTGTCAATAATATTTCGCGGAATTTTTTCAGTTTACAATTGTATGTGTATTCACCGTAACACAACAAGGGACGTAACCACCACACTTATGGTTTTGCAAAAGTAGTTCCGGCGGGAAAACAACTGATATTTCACATGTGAAATGCCAGAATTTATTTCACAGATAAATCCCCATAATTCACACCTATCTATATAATAACATTATATATTCATGACATAAGGTAACTCACATGTGACCTGTAATGTGGTTTTCTCAGATTTCCCATGCCGTGACATATCAGTAAAGGGTACTCCCCCCACCCCACCCCCAGTAGCAAATTAGAGATCTGATTTAATCAAATTGGTTGAAAAGAAGTTGGTAGTGGATTTGCATATATGAATGTAAAATGGGTTCAAACTAAAAGGAATCTTTGAGTTTCATTGATATAAAGATGATTCTGTATGACATATGATTAGAAAGTTTAAACAGCGATGTTTAACAAATGCACTGATATCACTAAAAGGAACAACTATATTTCACCCCAAACAACTCAACAAAAAAAAAGGATCATGACATATCACAATGTTTCATGTATTTTTATAATAACTTTTTACAATGAATGATTTTAAAAATACAAACAATGTATCTTCCTATTACAGCTACATTACACTTTTGACCCCAAGAGTGGTGACCCCATAAACCCTGGTTGACCTTTATTTGTATTTAATTTCTATCTTTTTCTGAACTAGACAAAAATTACACTATAATAATACCTGTTGTCATTTTACCACTGATCATTTCTGGGTCTTTCTTCAAATCTGCTAAAGCTGCCAATGGAAGTCCCCAATTTGCAACTGTAAATAAATTAAGTTATCATCCAGCGATATTTTGTACATGTATTTCTTTTGATAATTTTCATATTTTAATGTTAATATCTTCCAATATTTCTTTAATGTTACATACAATTTTTAGAAAAATGCATGATTTTTTTAAAAGCATTCTTCTGGACATGTTTAGGTAAACTGATAAAGGGGAGATAATTCAGTACAATATGATTGACCTTTTGACTCATTAAAGGGATATTGTCTACGATTTTTTTGAAAATTTTTAACTGTCCATAAATGATTTGTTTAAGCTATCATTAAACAGTTATGCTACAAAATATACGATTGGTGTTCTTTTTTTGACAAAAAAGACCCAAAACTATCGTTATCGGAATTATTGTTCGAATGACAGAAATTCAAAGTGAAAGTAAAAACGGAAGTTTGGAATTCTCAGGGTTTTAGCTTTGAGGTAAGGAAAATACTGTTAAGATTCAAACACTTCATGATTGTCACGCTTGTTTAATTTTGTTTGAATCTTAACGTTTCGTAGCGTATTTGCCAATAACTCGGTGTTTAATCTTCCATTTTATGTAGGTCAGTACGGAAAACAACAATAATTTTGGGTATGAAAAAATACAAATGTGGTAGACAATATACCTTTAAGAATCTATTTCTTACCTTGTCTACCTTAGCTTTAACAAAAGAAATCACTTTGTCATCAAACTTATCTATCCTTAATGTTCAATTTAAATCATTAGAATTATTTTTGCAAATACATGTACCCCCCGCCCGGTACATTGTCAAGTCACGATATTGCTGAAGTATTGCTAAAGTTGGCATTAAGCACAAATCAATCAATCAATCATGCTAATACATTGTAATATTGCTGGCTAAATCTAATGTTTGGTCTGAAAATATATGATAGATTGATTAATTGACCCTTGTGAACATATAACACAATCATTTGCTCATAAACAACACTTTATATAACCATTGTTGACTTTTTTCAATAATAAAACACATTGATATTTATGTTATTTCATTAATACCTGTAATCAAATTGTGATATACATTTTGGTTTGAGTTATACCATTAGTTTTTAAAACAGAAAACACAGCATTTTGCATCATTATACAACACAAAGGAATTGTAATTCTCCAAAATAAGGCCTCAATATATATGTCAGATTATTCTGTTTACGGTTAAATAAAATCATATCGGTAGTGTAATGGTTAGCATACTTGCCTCGAGTCGGAGTGTGGTAGATCATTGGTTCGAGCACTGCTTGGGTCAAACAAAAGACTATAAAGATTGTATTTGTTGCTTAATTTAAAATTAACTTGTTCTTGCCATGATATTATATAGCTGAAAAATTGCTGAATTGGCGTTAAACAACAATCACTCACTCACTCAGCTAAATAAACACTTACTAGGTCCCCAGAAATGCTGCAAAAAATAAATGTATATTCATTAATGCATATCAATAAATAACACATTATACTCATTACAATATACTACTTGATAAAACAAATTGAAAAGATCAGTGGTGTCAAAACAAGGGAAACATTAAAATATACATGAAGAATGTTTGCTACATGTAAATTTGTGTGTGCACTTGAATACATACATGTACCCGTATTATTATGATCATGCAGCAAATTAACTGTTCATCCTTAGACATTTTTCAAAGGGGTAGATTGGTCCTATGCAACAATATACATAAAATATCTTCCAATAATGTGCTTTAATTGGTGTGTACTTTATAGCACTTTCAAAAAGAAATGTTGCACACTCCCTTTCCCCTAACCCCTCAAACTAAACCAGACCTGCTACTATTGACATGGACTAAAAATTCACAAAAGTGACTGAATGGATACAATAAATCTACTGTATCTGACATTATGCAAATTGGTTTACCATTACATTATAAAAACGATGTTCGATTCGTCTTTACCTCCAGTTGTGTGTAGGAGGGCACATGTCTTATTTACGTTATTTGTGTTTGATTACACATAGTGGTATCCAACACATATTGGGTTGAGTTTTTGCTTGTTTGTCTTGGTCATGTGTGCCCCATGTTGCCTGTTTCTCTGGATTGTTCATTTTTCATTGCTCCTTCGGTATTGTGTAACGTTTATTATAACATATGACAACAATCTTTTCATAAAAATAAATACTTACTGTACTATTAGTATTCAACAATCAACCAGAACATCATCAAATGAAAAGAAAGAATTGTAAAACTTGTATTAGATAAACCACAATTAAATTATTACATTTTGGTTTTTTTTTAATTTGTACATGCAATAAAAATGTAAATTTCACATTTCTGAAAGAAATATATTTGAAAATAGCATAATAAATCTTATTAAATATTACAAGTATCATCAATGAAAAAAGACTCAGTTCATTTTAATAGTAAAACTACTACAATGATTAAACTATCTTCCTCATATATTTCAATATTACACGACCACATCATGTTGACAAGGTTTAGTATATATTAAATCCAAGTGTGGAGACAGTATTTGCTTGACACAATAAATTGCTGGACCCTATGGTATTTTGGACATTTGTCTTGATTTACTATTTCAAGTGTTAATAATCCAGAGATGATCATCAATAAAATCTTGAAATTTTACTTTTTGGGCCCTTTTTAAGTCAAAAACAGTAATTGTTACAGAATAACACTAAGAATTTTTCTGAAAGGGATTTTCCTAAAGAATTTTTTTTTTTAAAAACCACCAAATTCAGATGGAAAATAAGCTCTCCATTTACAAATAACAGAAAAATCTAGTTTTGCACCTTATAGGGCTCTTGTTTGAAAAAGGGTACAGTTACTATACTATACCAATAACAATGATTATTTAGTGTCAAGTTAACATTGATTGTGTTCAAAATTCAGACATCAGTCAACTAGAACCTAAGTTATCATTAGGAAACCATTCTGTGTATAGATGGACAAGGACGACAGCACTTATCTATAAAATAATACAACCGCAAATTTTTTACGGTTGTATAAAAACCCACTCTTCAATAATATAATGAGCATTAAGATTTTTCTTTCTCCCTCCTTTAGTAATACCATATTGTGATATTTATATATATAATATATATATCGTAAATATGTTTGTGCTTATAATTATATTGTGTTATATAAATAAATGCATGGGAATGTATTGGCACAATAAAGAAATATCAACATATCAGTGTAATATAAGCTGTACTAGTTCTTGCATATATCTAAAGATTCATTCTGTGAATATAACCCGACAGGCTGCAATGATCTCTACATTACAAAAAATTAAAAACATTAATAAATTACAATATTATGTAGGATATATGACCCAAAACAAATTCAACATGTATGCAGGGGTGTGGAAATACTGAAATATTCTACTTGTCCCCGGGCAAGTTATCTGAAAAAAGTTACTTGTCCAGACAAAATCCTACTTGTCCTGTTTTTTTGTTTTTGTTTTTTTTTATAAACATTTGATACTTGCAAACACAGTTGCTAACTAAAAAAAAGTAAATTGAACTTGTTTATATTTTCTATTACATCATTGCNTAAAATTTGAAATGTAGTTTTAATAAAGTTAACACAAACATCCCTGCCTAAGTGATCACTGCCCAAATGAAGACCATTTTAAATTTGAATTTCAAATAGGAATGTGCAGTCAGAGAATATCCGGTTGTTTTTAGATATGTAATTTAAGCTGTGTTGAAATAAATTCTCATATCAATCAAGTTAATTTTGATTAACCTTGGCAATGGCTTTATCCATCAAACC
>MJUT01061709.1:252316-267330 GCA_002080005.1 Gigantidas platifrons
CACACACACCACACCCAAAAAAAAATTTGTGAGACACACTTCTGATTATATTTACCAGTCTTGCAAACATATTTGCTTATATGACATCATAGTTAGAAGTATGTATAACTTTGTAAATTTCTTGCAGTTTAATATCAGATATGAAAAAGTCGAGCGTCCAGCACCCATGGGCGGTGCTCTTGTTTTTAGTTATGATAATGAGGCAGCATTTTTTAACAGTGGATGAAACCACAAACATACTGGAAAGTCACTGACAAATGTTATCATATAAAGTTTTATATTTGGTACATGCTGACCAGGGCAGGAATTAAACTCACAATTTCATTTTTTTTGTAATAAATATCCTCATTTATATGATATATTTATATATATAGGAGGTCCAATGGGTACCATGACTGGAATGCCTAGATCTTTGAGACCTGATGTCGCTGGTGGAGACATTAGGGATCCAAGAATGATGCAGCAGGGACCCAGGGGAATTGCACCACAGCGTCCAGTAGCCCCATCAGCAGCAGGTGCTTTAAGTAGTCTCATGGTAAATATAAATGTAAGCTTGTTTACCTGTTGTTTTCTTAATAATATAAGTACATAAACATGTATGGTGTTGTAATGCATTAGTGGTGTATTTTTTCATTCGCGACTTGCATGTGCGTGACCTGAAGTTAAAAATCAGAGGTCAACTCCAGTATTTACACTGATATTGCTGAACTTGACAAACATAATTTTTTCATCCATGTGAACAATTTATTGGTAAGATTTACTTATCATTACTTTTCGGAGTACAATTAGTGGTTTTGGAACTTCCATGGTATGTCTGAAATCTTTAAATAGTTGGCATTTTAGGTAGAGAAGACACAAATCCTTATCAGCTCATGAAAACGTCGTCTGAATAATCATCCCAATGCTTCTTAAATGTGATTTGAGACCAAAAATTGTATGATTTGTATTTGGGTGTGATATCAGGTAAACTTGTCTGCAAATTCACTTAGGAAGATATGAAGGGTTCTCAAAAATGGCCCAACATATATAAGAATAGCACACAAAAGATGAAAAATCAGATATTTGAAAGTATAGATGGTCTGATTTTTAGTAAATATTTAGTACATTCCCAGTGAAGTGTTTTGTGTTGTGATTGGTGATATTATCAACCATCATTTAAAATTTAAAATTTGTAAATTAAGAAATAATTTCTAATTGCAAATGTACAGAACACATCTGAATTCATGAAATTGTTACAAATAGATGACATCATTGATGAATTTATCAGGGTTTTTTTTTAGCACAAAACTTATTGTGACATGGTCAATGTATACAAGTCATAATTTATTGGTTTGGTTTGGTTTTATGGTGCTTAACGCCATGTTCAACAATATTTCAGTTATATCGTGGCAGTCAATTTTATTGGTGGAGGAAACTGGAGTACCATGAGAAAACCACCAGTTCACTGAAAACTTTATGACATAACGTTGTATCAAGTGCACCTCGCCATGAACGGGGTTCAAACTCACAACGTTAGTGGTGATAGGCACTGATTGCATAGGTACAAAAAAATGTACTTATAAATCCAACTACCATATGATCACATTATGTATTGAGTATTTTAACCTTGAACATACAACAATGGAAATACAAGGTGTTATATTTCAATTTTTCTTATAATATCGTCTGAGTGGTTTAATTATTGACTGATGATACATGTTTAATCATATATTTACTTTGGTTACAGGGACCTGGAGGATTACAGCTCCCTTCAAATTTTGGCAGTGGTGGACAGATCTCAGCACAAGATCAAGAAAAGGTAAATTACTCAACCATTTGTGTTATCTCTAGGACATTTTTTTCACCATATTAATTAATAGAAATTTCATAAATCATAGTATAACATTAAACATTGATCTTATTCCATTTCAAATGAGACCGCATCGGTGGTGTAATGGCTAGCGTTCTCGCCTCGAGTGCAGTAGATTGTGGGTTCGAGCCCAAATCGGGTCAAGCCAAAGACTATAAAATCGGCATTCGTTGCTTCTCCGCTAAGCACGCAGCATTAAGGAGAAAGAGCAAAGACTGGTTAGCTTTGAATCAGGATAATGTATCCGAGTGAGGCGACATGTCTATCTACAGACTGTTGTTTCAGTGAGCAAGCACTATAAAAATCCAACTAAGCATGTTGGTCTAGTACAAAGCCATCCTCATCATCATTTCATTGAAAATTAACTTGTTCTTGCCATGATATAGCTGAAAAATGCTGAGTTGGCATTAAACAACAATCATCCAAAAATAAAAGAAGGTTACAAAAATATTGTAGTTAAAAAAATACAGTACAAATAATTGCCAATTCAAATAACATATTGTTTCATCATTTTTGTATGCTTACTGTTTAATTGAAAATTAAGAAGAAAAACAAATGGTTAGAAATTGAAATATTATCAACCCTTATGCTACTTTCACTTTGAGTTGTTTGCGATATATAGACAATAACAGTGCATTGACTTGACATAAAATCGATATACGGATGAGGCTCAGAATCGGGGAAAATGTGAGGGTTTCCCCGAGCATTTTCCCAGATTCGTGCCGAATACGTATATCAAATTTTATGTCAAGTCAATGCACAGTTATTGTCTTTATACTGCAATCATTAGTGACATTAATGGATATTACTACCAATATTCAAATTATTTAAAAAGTTAGTTACCCCCAAGAGGCCCCAACTGATTTCTAAATGTTATAAACGGTCAGTGACTGTTTATTACTTGTAAATATACTGTCAACGCATTTTGACTGCTCAAATAGAACGATTGCAGTATAAAATTCACTTTTGAGTTGATTACCTATTTGAAGGAAATAACAGTTATTTGTATAAATCTATTTCTTCTTTATTTACTTATAGGCTGCCTTGATCATGCAAGTTCTTCAGTTAACAGACCAACAGATTGCTATGTTACCGAGTGACCAACAACAAAGTATTCGAATATTAAAGGAACAGATCTCGAAAAGTTAAAAGGAAGACTTTATTTTAATCATTTATGTACATAATTTTGTCATTAAAGTCACCAAATATATTTCAAGCCTTGTTTTGATGATGTACCGATATTGATATTTCTCTGCCATATTATTAGCAATGATTAGCATGCATGCCTCGAGCCCAGATCGGGTCATACCAAAGACTATAAAATTGGTATTTGTTGCTTCTCTGCTAAGCATGCATCATTAAGGAGATAGAGCAAAGACTGATTGGCTTGGAATTAAGATAATGTGTTGGAGTGGGGCGACATGTCTACCCGCGGACTGTTGCTTCAGTGAGCTAGCACTATAAAAATCCAACTAAGCATGTTGGTGTAATACAAAGCAGACCTCATCATCACATTGAAAATTAACTTGTTCTCCCCATGATATAGCTGGGATACTGCTCAGTTGGCATTAAACAACAATCACTCCCTCACTCTGCCATTTTTATGCAACAGTGAAAGAGAAATCCCATACAGATGTGTGTGATGAGATGTATTTGATACAAATTTATGTTATAAAGTTTTACCAGTGTCTTGCGGCAGGTCGTGGTTTTCTTCAGGTATCCCGGCTACCTCCCCTAATAAAACTAGAGAAAGTTGATCTGGTGATCACAGATACCCCCGCATTCCAAATTTTCATCCAGAAACCTTTTAAGTCCCTATCTTCTAAGAGAAAAAGGGCCATAACTCATGAACGGTAAATGTCAATTTCACCATAATCCAATTTAATCTGTATTTTATGGTACATCGCATAGTGTTAAAGTTTGAGAAGATTTGGTTGAGTCGTACCTTAAATATCATCCGGAAACCTAGAAAGTCCCTATTTTCTAAGAGACAAAGGGCCATAACTTATGAACGGTAAATGTGAAATACACCATAATCAAACTTAACCTCTATTTTATGGTATACAGCATTGTGTTAAAGTTTGAAAAGATCTGGTTGAGCGGTACTTTAAATATCATCCGGAAACCTAAAAAGTCCCTATTTTCTACGAGAAAAAGGGCCATAACTCAGGAACGGTAAATGTGAAATACACCGTAATCGAACTTAACCTGTATTTGATGGTCCACAGCATTATGTTAAAGTTTGAAAAGATTTGGTTGAGCCATACCTTAAATATCATCCGGAAACCTAAAAAGTTCCTATTTTCTACGAGAAAAAGGGCCATAACTCAGGAACGGTAAATGTGAAATACACCGTAATCGATCTTAACCTGTATTTAATGGTCCACAGCATTGTGTTAAAGTTTGAAAAGATTTGGTTGAGCCATACTTTAAATATCATCCAGAAACCTAAAAAATCCCTATTTTCTAAGAGAAAAGGAGCCATAACTCAGGAATGGTAAATGTATTTCACATACACCGTAATCGAACTTAACCTGTATTTAATGGTCCACAGCATTGTGTTAAAGTTTGAAAAGATTTGGTTGAGCGGTACTTTAATTATTATCCGGAAACGAAAAGTGTGACGGATTGAACGGACATGAGGATCCCTATATACCCCCGACTCTCGTCGAGCGGGGGTATAAATACTGTGACGTTAAAACTATAAATGTATTTTGTAAAATATCATTTATCACTAATAACACCTAACCCACATGTATTGGTGGTGTTATGATTAGTGTGCTCCCGTCAAGTGCGGTGGATTGTGGTTTTTTAACCCTGGTCGGGTCAAACCAAAGACAATGAAATTGGTATTTGCTGCTTTTCTGCTAAGCACACAGCATAAAATAAGTAGAAAGAACAAAGATGGGTTTGTTTGGAATCGACATAATGTATCCGAGCGGAGCGACAAAGTCGATATGTCCGGGGGGACTGTTGTTTCAGTGAGCTAGCACTATAAAAATTTAACTCTGTTGGTCTAGTACAAATCTGAAATCATTATCATGTCATCGAATGTAATTTATTCTCACCATGATATAGCTAAAGAAAATCTCGCTTGGCATTAAACAAAAATAACTTTCACACACAAAAGACAATCACTAATTTCTGTTTATGGCTGGTATGAATGATTATCATAGGCACCATTTG
This sequence comes from Gigantidas platifrons, assembly GCA_002080005.1. Classification (NCBI taxonomy): domain Eukaryota; kingdom Metazoa; phylum Mollusca; class Bivalvia; order Mytilida; family Modiolidae; genus Gigantidas; species Gigantidas platifrons. The sequence goes on from MJUT01061709.1 coordinate 257,352, forward strand.
TAGTATGTAAAGAGACCAAAGAACTTAGAAATAGGTAACATTTCATTACTGCATCCCACCCCACCTTATTCAGGATCTTGTTAAAAAATGTGCATTGGTTCACTCAAATGAGAGGGGTTATGGTGTTTAATGCCACTTTCAATAATATTTCAGCTATATCTTGGTGTTCAGTTTTATTGACGGAGTAAACCACAGTACCAGGAGAAAAACACAGACCTGTCGCAAGTCACTGAGACTTCATCACATAATGTTGTACACCTCGCCTGAGAGGGATTCGAACTCACATTACTGGTGATAGGCACTGATTGCATAAATCCAACTATCATGACAGCCCCTCACTCAAATGACTGCATTTTCACAGAAATGATGACAATGGAAACATGGACAACCAGAAGCAGACTTGTGTTTTAAAACCGGTCCTGCCATCTTACACCTATCAGGTCAGGCCGACCCATTAATATGTTGCTTATCTGAGCGGCCTACTAGGCATTTCTCAAATGCCTGTATGAACAGTCAAACCTCTGTGTACAACACAAAAGCAGGATAGGTAGATGATTGTAGTTAATTGACTGCTATCAAAGAAGGTAGAATCTGCTTTGAATTAAAGACAAAAATTAACACATTGTTGTCTTGTGGCTTCAGAGTGTTACATCCTACTCTTTTGATAGCTTAGAAGCTCAATACTAATGAACCTTATTGCACTTTACTTTGTACAAATAATTTTCTGATTTGGTTTGGTTTATGGGGTATAACACTACTTTCAACAATATTTCAGCTATATCATGGCGGTCAGTGTTATTGGTGGAGGAAACCGGAATACCGCAGAAAACCACTGACCTGTCGCAAGTCACTGATCATATTTATCACATAATATTGTATCAAGTACACCTTGTCATGAACGAGGTTTGAATTCACAACTTTAGTGGTGATGGGCACTGATTGCATAGGTAGTTGAAAATCCAACTACCATACAATCACCACCACAGCTGCCCCAAAAATTCTCTGAATATATAATAACAAACTTAAATTCTAAATATGATTTAATAAAAATATCCTGAAGCAGTATTAGACTATATTAAAACTGCTGTTGTCAATAAAACTGATTTCGTAAAAATAAGTATTGGTTTTACTAATAATGCTTAACGAGGTAAAATTATCACAAAGGTTGAAATAGTACCGGTACCATAATTAATGCCATAACATTTGGAGGGTCTTGATGAGGGTATCTCATTAATATAATGAATGTTATCATCAAGATCTCGTCCAAGAGTCTCCTGAGCACAACACGTATAACAAAACATCACTGAAATTGATGTCATTATATAAAAAATCCTTTGAATGGTTGCTATAGTTATTAGATATATCACAATATTAGTAAGAAAACAAATCCTAATTGTTGCCATTATCAAGAACCCTTTGAAGGGTCTCTGTGAATCCAGTATTCTTCTGCTTGCATCTCTGTTAATCTAGATATAGTCCTTTCAAATGCAAATAATTCTTCTTCTCCGGTAAATAGACTAGCCTGGGATAAATCTGATTTCTGAAAAACAAAGGAAGAAAAAATATAATTATTCTGATCTCGTAATTATACTACAGATTAAACCTAAGAAAAATTAGATTTCTGAAAGATAACAAATGTTTTACGAAAAATATATTAAAAGGTAGTTTGTACATCCAGATTGTAATTTTCTTGCAGTCTGTCCCAAAAATATTTTGACAAACTTGAGCCTGAACAGCATTTTAGAAGAATTTTTTCTATTTGATTAAAGCAAATTTTATGCAATTTTTACTAGCTCGAATAAATTTTTACTAGACTGGTGAATAGGGCTAGTGGTTTGTGGCGCAAACTGTTTTTGATTGCAGTACTTTGTAGAAAATTACCTGGTAGATTCAAATGAGTTAAAGTAACCATATCGATTATATTATTCCAAAGTTAGTATTGCATGGAGGAAAATTATGTCACAGGGAAGGAAGAATAGTGAATCCTGTCTGAAATCTTCTTTTTATTACCTGAACTTGAAAGAAAGTTCAAATGTAGGAAATCTTTAATAATTTAACCTATACAAACACAACACATGTCTATTCTGAACACAAAAGCTGGTCCCAAGGAGGTTCAGTTTAGGCAGGTTTCACTGTGTTAAGATTAATATCCTATTATAAGGTCATTCACAACAGTGGCCTCCCCTCTTTTTAGACCATATTTCATATGATACCAGAAATAGTCAAATGTTTGTAGAGCATACATCAAGGGAGGCCACCCCTCATATAAGGCCACTTTTTCACTGCAGTAGGTGTAGCCTAATTAAAGGGGGACTACTGCACTTACACCAAAGATTTCAACAATTACTGATACAGTGCACCTAAATATTAAGTAAATTTACCTCCTGAATTCCAAGGTCATCCATGAGCAATCTGTTAGCTTCATCATCAATTTGACTTATGGCACTAGATTGAAACAAATGTTTGGGTTCTTTCTCAGCTATACATACTAACCTTACCTGCAAAAATGAGTTTATTATATTGCTAACTTGATTGAGCGATCAATTGACTAGTTTAATACCAAGTGAGCAGTTTTTCAGTTGTACAATGGTGAGAACAAGTTGCATTTTGATGAGATGGTAATGATGTCTGCTTTGTACTAGACAACCTCACTGAGTTGGGTCTTTATAGTGCTAGCTCACTGAAATAACAGTTCATGTGTAGACATGTATCCTGATTCTGAGCCAACCAGTCTTTGCTCTTACTACATGCTTAGCAGAGAAGTAGCAAATATCAGTTTTATAGTTTGACCCAACCAAGATTAACTTAATTTGATTGTTGTTGTACATTACAGTAGTAACTAAGTCTACACACACAATAGTTACATTACCTTTTAAATTTTGATGATTAACAAGCTCTCAGTATTATCTACATTAAACTTTCTCATATGATTGATTGATTGTGTTTAATGCCACTTTCAGCAATATTTCAGCTATATCATGGCGATTAGTTTTAGTGGTGGATGAAGCCAGAGTACCCGGAGAGAACCACTGACCATGGGCAAGCAACTGGTAAACTTTATCACTTGCAGTGGCAAGTCGAGTGCACCCTTTTTTGTAATTTACAACGCCAGGTGCCAACCCACGCCATATTGGTGATAGGCTTGTATGAGCTGTCAGGTAATCCAACTACCTAACTCATTGAGCCACCCGGGCCCTAAACTTTCTTACATCTATACAGGATTTATGAAATAATTTGAGATATATAGAATCTAACACCGGCAAAAGTGCAAGACAGGGAAATCTCCGACACCCGAGGGTGTCGGAGATTTCCCTGTCTTGCACTTTTTGCCAGTGTTTGATTTTATTTCTCACTTTTATCAGCTGTTACCTAATTGTTTTGTTTACAATCCCGATCGAGCGTTTTCCCGCAAATTTTGTTTCCATTGCTGAAGTAAATATTTAGTTTATTCATATATGCATCAGTGTCTTGGCAGTATTTCATAATAAAATACAATGCATTTAATAAATATATGATAAATGTAACTCAACACTACAACAGCGTCGATAAATACCTGTGGCTGTGAAAAAATATTTGAATTTGGTCAAAGGGAGGTAACGTTAGTTACTAANACAATACATGTAGTTACATTACCATTTAAATTTTGATGATTAACAAGCTCTCAGTATTATCTACATTAAACTTTCTCATATGATTGATTGATTGTGTTTAATGCCACTTTCAACAATATTTCAGCTATATCATGGCGACCAGTTTTAGTGGTGGAAGAAGCCAGAGTATCTGGAGAGAACCACCGACCATGGGCAAGCAACTGGTATCACTTGCAGCTGCAAGTCGAGTGCACCCTTTTTTGTAATTTACAACACCGAGCGCCAACCCACGTCGTATTAGTGATAGGCTTGTATGAGTTGTTAGGTAATGCAACTACCTAACTCATTGAGCCACCCGGGCCCTAAACTTTCTTACATCTACACAGGATTTATGAAATAATTTGAGATAATGGGGCATCACGTTAATTATAAAAATCTGGATGCCTTTGTCATCGTTATCTTTAATTAAACATTACAACAAAAGCATCTTATTTGCAGGTTATATTTCCATGAAAAATAAATAGCTTTCCCAATACAATTTTTTAGCATTTACTACGGAGTTAAGTCCCTTACCTGGCTATCATAAAACGTGTCCACAAGTGTGATAAACCGTCTTGCTGCAGATTTTTGTCGTAATGACATCTCTGGTATGTTTCTTAAGATAACTGTATGAAATTCTTTACTAATTTCAAGATAATCTACAGCACCTAAAGGCTAAAATGTAAGATAAATATAAGTATATGATCAAATGAAAAACATAAATTTCTACACCATCAGGTTGGTTGCTTGGGTTGGTTTCTGGTGTTTAACGGCACTTTCAACAATATTTCAGTTATATCGTGCCATTCGTGGCAGTTGGTTTTATTGGTGGAGGAATTCGGATTACCTGAAGAAAACCACAGACATGTCGCAAGTCACTGATAAACTTTTTCACATAATGTTGATCGAGTACACTGTGCCATGAATGGGGTTCATACCCACAACTTTTGTGGTGGAAGGCACACAGATTGTACAGGTAGTTGTAAATCCAAGTACCATACGATCACATCTACACCATTAGAACAGTTCCAAAATCTAATTGGAATATCATAGAAACAGAGCTCAAAATCGATACCCCTAATACATATTATCCATGACCCATCACTTTCCAGGCCTTGTACAGGCACTTCAATAGAAAGTGGCTGGGTTAAACAAGTTTTATGTGCCCAAACATCCCCTTTCTAGTAAAATGATGAGGTCATGAAAGTGTTTTCCAAATTAAACATTGACCCCAATAAAGTTATTCAAACTTCATCTCCACATATCTGCCTACTTCAAAATACCCTTAATGACAAGATCACACAGATATTCTGAATCCAAACCTTCTGTCTGTTTTGAAGGCAGCAAAATCTACAATCTCTGCATGTAAATAAAGGTTTTATGTTCATTTTGTAGTTAGTATCATTTAATTTGATTAGTATATTACTAAGTATCTTTAGATATAGATTTATTGTGTAATGATTTCTCTAGAATAAACATCACAAGATATTCAAGAAAAACAAAGATATGTCAATTTTTAAAAGATTACAATTGATCCATTTATACAAGAAAAATTATTTCATTGTGAGATATGACTCAAATGTATATATCAACAATTATAAAGCAACAAATTTTGTACTTTTTTTTCTTTTATGCCCATTCGCTACTATTTTCCACTGAAAATCTCATGCCATTCCATCCTAAGATTTATTCTCCCTATATGGCTTGAATGAAAGAATATTTCATTGACTTTCTCTACCAAGAATTAACATTACTTCATAGTCACTATCTTTGTTTCTAAACAGGATCCTAAGTTGTTCATAAATTTGACCTCATATATATATTTCCCTTTAATATGACATTGTTTTGCGTTGTATGCTTATATTTTCCTTTTCATTTTATTTACCCATTGACATTAAGAAAAATTCTGAGACATCTGATTGCTAGCTCCCTACTTACACTTCCACTAAAAACAATGGCTGCATAGATACCAACCCCTTTTTGGTACAATCATTAACAAAAATTTGAGATGTCAGTAATTTGTGATTTTTTTCAGTAATCATAATTTTTCAATATGTTTTTTAGACTTGATGTGGCACCGACAATCATCCCGACCACCGTGCTGAATGGAAAAGTCTTGTTTGCAATATTTGCAATAGGCATAATGTTCCCGTGTCGATTTCATAAAGCAAGGGAACTCAATACAATATTCGGGACAAATTCGTTGTCCCAATTTCCTTTTCTTCGTTGCAGAAGCTTCACTTGTTCGCTCAGACATCGTGAAATTGACAAAAACATGCTGTGTTCATTAACTACTCGGGATCGAACAAGAAATGGATAGATCGTTTTCTACTATAGATAGTCCAGAGAAACCCAAAAGTATTTAATAATCGGAATCCCACAAGCGCTTATCTTTACGCGATTTTAATAGAGAATGAAGCGTCTAAATGATCACAATGATATTTAAATGGGGAACGGTTCCGGGCCTGCAATAATCGGAAATCAGCAACAAGTAGACTGTTGACCATAACACCGTAAGTTTGGCCCGAAATTCGTAACAACTAAAACTGTCCGTATAGCGGGACTAATACCCCCCGCTTCACTCTAACTGTGTCCAAGATTATTGAAAACTAAAAACTAAGTCTACATGGAAAATATATTATTTGTCAAATTATAATGTTTAATCACATTCAACAAAAATAACAAGATTATTGAAAACTAAGTCTACACGGAAAATATATTATTTGTCAAATTATAATGTTTAACACATTCAACAAAAATAAAAACGTCGTAGCATAAAAACTGTAAGAGGAGTTGCACGGACAAACCATGTACCCTTTCAGCCAAATTCACAAATNGTATAACATACTTACAAGCCACATGTAAAGATTATTCAAATCTATCCATGTTTACTAAAGTTATCACGTAAACAAGACACAATTCTCAAAATTTGTGATTTTTCAACCAAAAACTAAGATTTTCCCCCAAAACCCTTGCTTCAAATATTTCCATATGATAACTCATCCAAGATAATGATAATTACAGGCCACATGCAAAAAATTATTCAAATCTATCCATGTTTACTAAGTTATCACGTAAACAAGAAAGTGTGACTGATGGACAGACAGACAGACAGACGGCCACTATTACTATATCCCCTCACCGCTATCGCGGGGGGATAAAAATGGATATTCATTCCTTCAAGTATATCAAATTTCCCAAAATTTCATTAAAAAAAAATCATGTTTCACCAATTTGCATCCTCAAAAACCTCAAAAGTGAGCACATTTAGGTATACATTTTACTGCAGATGTAGAAAGTACATGCTGAATTAACAGTTTATCTATTTTTAGGGAAAATTCAACTATACTCTGTGTCACAGGAATCGATTTTCCCAAATATGGTACATTTTGTACTTATTTTTCTTTTATGCCCATTCGCTACTATTTTACACTGAAAATCTTATGCCATTCCATCCTAAGATTTATATTCTCCCTATATGGTTTGAATGAAAGAATATTTCATTGACTTCTCTACCAAGAATTAATATTACTTCATGGTCACTATCTTTGTTTCTAACAGGATCCTGAGTTGCTTACCTCATTTCATAAATTTGACTTCGTATATATATCTTTACCTTTAATATGACATTGTTTTGCGTCGTATGCTTATATTTTCCTTTTCATTTTATTTACCCATTGACATTAAGAAGAATTCTGAGACATCTGATTGCTTCCTCCCTACTTACACTTCCACTAAAAACAATGGTTGTAAAGCCAATGTTAAATCTACCTTGCCACACAAATAAAGTCCCTCTATACAAAACGACTCAATGAAGGATACATTTTTTTTAAATTCAAGTTGACCCAGATAAGTAGTTTTCATTCCCGCTCAGATCGTTTTAGCATACTTTTAACAGGGGACACACAGCATAAATTGTATCCCCTTTAACAATTGTTCATGAAAGAACAAGAAAGATGAGCAATACTGAAAATTTAGTTCAAAGTAAATGAAAGTCTGAAGAGAATTAAAAATTAATTTTGAAAATTTACTTACCTTTACACACATGTCTTCAAAAGTGGTATCCAACAGACCACCACATGTCCTTGGTAATGTCAATTCACGTCCAAATACTTGCAGCACCCTAGGTCTTTCAACTGAAACAAAAACAAAAAACATAATTTTTGGCTAATTTGTTAACATTTCATGGCAGAGTTATCTCCCATTATGGTCCTTTAGTAAAATTTGTTAACATCACATATGCATACCAATTTTACTAAAATAATACACTTTAATGCATGCATGCTTTTTTACATAAACCCTGATATGTTTCTAGGCCATCAAAATAAGTGGAACAACATGTCTAACCACGATCTGTTTTTGCAGCATGATAGCACCATAAAAATCCAACTATGTGTGTTGGTCTGGTACAAAGAGGACATCATCATCTCATAATATCTATGCTTCACAATTTTACTAATAAAAGGAGAATGCAGTCCGACAAGAATTTGGAAAAACATTTTCATGACTATTTACTATTTACTGCTCTTGTTACTGGCAATATAGTTTAATGATATAAGTAACTATTAGACGAAAGCGGAATATCCAAAATACAAACAGCTATTCAAGTTATAAGACAATCCAGATACAACACACAATCCTTACCATCATCTTCATTGGCAGCTATTTCATGGAAGATATCATCTACTTCAGTCTCTACATCAGCATCACTAGATCTGTCAAAGTTAAAATAAATACTTTTATTTAGAGGTCATTTTCATTTAGAAATATAAATTTCTTTCTAAAAGTATTGAAAAATTGATTATTTCGATGAAATGCTTATCCTGTTTTAAATCTATTGAAACTATAACACTACAGAATAATATGAGACCTATAGCTACATATACTTGTAGTTCAGCATAATATGGTAATATAATATAATTCCTTCAGATTATGATTCTGCACTTTAAATGTGTAAAATTATCAGTACTCCCTAAAAAACATTTCACTATATTGCATGTTTTTTAAATTTCAACGATAGAAATTTATCCAGTTCCATATCCTTTTTTATCGAAATTTTGACAATGGCTTTCAGCTAACTTAATTGAACATTTTTCGCTTTTCTATAATTGTTCTAATATTCATTTAGTAATGTTATGATTATGAAAAGAAAGTTGTATACATGGGTCATCCATTCCACCAATATGAAAAAAAAAGGAACAATGTTAACTTTCTAGTCACATTTTAATGTTAACCTACATCATAAACTTCACAATATTTTTTCTAATTCTGAAAAATTCTGTATACTTACAAAAAGTATACTTTCCCTGAAGAAGGCATTGTTTCCATTCTATAATCTACTCCAGAATTTAAACATACAGATACACATTGTTTCTGAAAGAAAAAGAAAAACGAAAAATTTGTTAAATATAATTAATAGAAGCTGTTCAGTTAACTAAAAAGGTTTGAAATTATAATCCATTCTTCATCATACATTGAAAAGCAAAGAAAGGTTCATTACATTTAAAAAACTAGAAAACTGAATGCCCCCGTCTCAACCGTATCCACCTTCAGTGTAGGTACTAATTGTCTACAAAAGAAAAAAGGTCTAGCTCAAAAACTGTAGGATTTAGCCAGACAAACCATATATCCTATATGGATTTAGTAAAATCTGTCCAAGTTCATGCATCCATAATTTTGTAAAAAATTGTTGAAAGTCAAAATCCATAAAATATGCACACCTTCATTGTAAGTACTAACTGTCTACAAAATATAAAAGGTCTAGTTCAAAAACTGTAGGAGGAGTTAGCCGGACAAACCATATATCCTATATGGGGGCATAAATGAAAAGTTCAACTACCTGTCATTTTGAGAATATTTGATGAAAATAAAAATACTGTGGACATGCACACCTCCATTATGTGTATAAACATCCTACAAAATATTAAAGCTGTGGCTCCAAAACTGTAGGAGGAGTTAGCCGGACAAACCATGTTCCCTTTATGCAGCTAGTACGAAAAAAATTACTAAGTCCAACTACCTGTCATTTTGAGAATATTTGATGAAAATCAAAATCTTGTGCACATGCACACCTCCATGATTAGTCCAGTCAATCTATGATAAAAATAGCCGAACCGAAAACAAATTGCAACAGAATTTCTAAGTGGTGTTTTAGCAACTTGACTGCATCCCCTTTAACAGAAAAAAAGTCGCCATGGATATATTGAGGATTTAGTATATTTTTTAGCCTTTATAATTTGGTACATTTTTACCCTTTAAAGGGAGATAACTTCTTCAGTTCTGTCGTACAAATTTGTATATTAAAATAATATTGACATCAATTTTAAAGCATATCTTCAGAAACAAACATG
>MJUT01061709.1:285563-298588 GCA_002080005.1 Gigantidas platifrons
AAAATCAATCAAATTTGGTGACATTAACAAACAACTAATCTACGAAAATTATGTACTAAAATAGATAACCACCATCAAAGATGGGGATGGTTATGCGCCATCGTATTGTGTGAAGTGAGTTGGCTTAACCGTTGAGCGAACGTATCACAATACCCCCCATCCACAACAGCAAGTAAACAAGGGTCCACGTATCGCCTAAAGTGATCACACTCCAACATGTATACACCATTTTAGATATGTAAATACGGCACATACCTTTGTATACATTTTTTATAACCGTATAGAAATGGGACCGAGAGCTTCTTCGGCTTGAAGGAGCGTCCGTCGGTTGTGCGGGATGTAGAAATTCACAGCCAACCCGTCCTTCGGATGAGACGTAAATAAAACCGAGGTCCCGTGTTGAGAGATTGCCACCCTCTTCGCACGTTAAAGAACCCAGTGCAACAGCTCACTATGAGCATTATGCTCATGATGAGTGGTCCATAAGCTGGAATATCACTGATGTGCCACAGTGGTGTTTAGCAGTCAACAATCGATGAATCAATCATTTCGTCATTGCTAGATGAAGAACGATTTTTTTATATAACCTGGAAAACAATGAACTATCTTTTTCTACGCTTAAATGATACTTTCTCTACTTTTTTTCATTTAATTTTTGTCTTGTCTTTCCCCAAGAAATTGTTTCGTTAAAATAGGTTTTATTTCATTTTGTATTATTCCGTTTCGTTTCGTTTCGGTCAATTTCGTTTCGATTTATTTCGTTTCGTATCGATTTCGTTTCGTTTCGGTAAATTTCGTTTCGTTTCGGTGAATTTCGTTTCGTTTCGGTGAATTTCGCTTCGTTTCGTTTCGTTTCGCGTCTCGTTTCGCATTTTACAGGTACCCCTCGCTTTGAGCATGAGTGACCCTAAATAGAAATTGAAGGGCCAAGTCGACAAATTACGAGTAGATCCTTTATTAGCTCCAACATACAAACCCGTTTTAATTTCAGACAGTAAAGGGTTTAATTTAAAATCACAAGTGAGGGTAAATCCCGAAACTTTTATAGAATTTTGGAGTGTGCCGTCTCTGACGTCAGAAGGTTGTTTAACTTATTTGAAAGCGAATTTACGGGAACAAGTACAAAAATTTCAAAAAATATGTTTACTTATATGATTATATATGGGTTGGAACTTGTGACCTAACAACGAAATCTGGCCAATTTATTGACGTTACATCACATGATTCGTCAGCAGCTTATGTTTTGATTGAAAACTTGCGGAAAATCTACCACTTTGTCCGAGATTTTGGTGGCGATGTTAAATTAGTATTTTTGCATATTCCAATATATTCAATTTATGAACATAATAAAGCCAATAAAGCAAAAGGTAGAGACTGGGAAAATTACAAGGCAAAAGATGTAATTTTGCACAAACAAATACAAATCATAAATAATTATATTAATGACATAAACAGAATTTTGAACATTCAATATACACCGAACTTTTCAGCTGACTTACAGAAGTCCAAAAACGCGGGTGTGTTGATGCTGTTTCACGTCGGTTTGTTTCATACGAGTTGCTCCCCTTTGTAATAGTTTATGTCATGACGTTGCATCCATGGAAACGTACTCTTCATGGGTGAACTGTCAGAAGGAAAAATGTGTTTCTGCAGATCTAATGCACTTATTCCTTGTTCGTTTTGTGACAGTAAGATTAACAAATATATCTATTGACTATCCAGATTGTGAATATATCGTTATTTTGAATACGTCGATTGTAATATATGATTTTTAGACTTGTCAGTCTTGCTAAGCTCCACCCCTTCAATGCCCATATTTGGAAATCTCCATCGCCAAAAAGCTTGTTTGTTGACAAATAATACGAGAATGATACACGCACATGTTTACCATCAATATGATACTTATGTAGCAGAATTTCACAAAAAAGGAAAATGTACCCATCGTCAGTTGAAGACAAATTATGCTGAGAGGTAAATCTTAGTTTTAAATTAATAATCTATAATCTATATAATCTTTATTGCATATAAAACCCTTTTGGGTATAGCAATACAAACGTAAACTAACATTAAACAGACAATGTAACCTTTTGGGTATAGCAATACAAACGTAAACTAACATTAAACAGACAATGTATATGCTCCAGACCATACGCGTATCCGGACCGTATGCGTATTTTTTCAAAATACCTATACGGTCGGACCGTACGCGTACGGTCTGCCTAGTTTTAAGAGATTATCGAGGCTTCAAAATATTTTACAGATCAACGTTATTCGAATCTAAAATATATTTNAAAAAAAAGTTAATTATCGCAGTTGTACAATTTAGAAATAAGTATAATTTAATCTATTACAAACTTACATGTCTTGAATTTAGCATGTTCGTAATAAGTGAATTCTGCTCATTCGCAGTTAACAAAATAGTTTGAAATTGAATAAAGTTTTTAAAGTAATCGCCAGTAAACAGAATGTGGGAAGAAACATTTGAAGCATATTTAGGTCGAATACATGTTTGACACAGACGGAGACTTACAGACTGGAACTGAGACCGACTCACAGACAGAAATTGAGACTAACTCACAGACAGAAATCGAGACGGATTCACATACCGATGAACAGACATGTTCACAGACGCGAACTGTGACTGACGCACAAATTGAGACTAGCAGTGCCCGCGGGGATTCGATGGTCGACTTAAGCTGCTCAGACTACCGTGTTTTCCGTTATGGCTGACGTACATGTACAACCGACCCGAAAACGAAGATGAACTGAAACGACGGAAATATCTACAGAGACTTACGATGTTACAGATTACAGACATAGATGAACTCATGACAGTTGATGACTTTATGGTACTGAACGACATTATAGTTGACCCTCCTGACGACAGAAACTGTACCGTGAAAACAGACGACGGACAAATTACAACTCACGACAGGATAAGACAGATGTTGGACAGAAATTATAAAAAATCTGTTGAAAATACGATGAGAAAATATAAGAAAGTGTCAAAGTCTAATGCAAAAATTGAAAAAGGTAGTTTTGTAACCGCAAGAATACCTATTGTTCATAGGACATCTGGTGATCTACCACGATTATTGTGTAGGGTTGATGATATTATTGGTAAAGATGCAAGTTTGTGCAAATTATAATGTAAATTTGATGTGTTAAATTGATGTTATGATATGGGTGATATAGAACTTTTGACACGTAAGGTTGAAACTTCGCATTGGAAAAAAGAAGAAATTTCTCTGCATGCTGCTGCAAAACAAGCAAGTTTTTCTCTTGCAAGAAAAAGATGTAAATGCAAGGGAACATTAATGAACAAAGAAAGTCCGGCGTTCCTTGTAGCAGCATGTATCACTCTGGGCGTGCATGCGAAAATGTGATTCAGGTAGACAATTAAAATTGCATTATAGTTCAAAAACTGTTTACTTTTCATGAGGTGATGGTGTTTTGTTTAAAGTAATAATAATTATGATAAATGTAATTTGTAAAACTCAATAAAAGTTTATGATATAATGTTAGTATTAAAAAAAAACATATGGTCTAAATACCCGTATGGTCCAGCTCGTACTAGACCGTATGAGTATACTCATACGGTCGGACCGTACGCGTACGGTCGGACCATACGCATATGGTCGGACCGTACGAGTATACTCATACGGTCCAAATACGCGTATGGTCTGGAACATATATATACATGTATAAACAAATACAACTACTACCTTTTGATAAAAAAACAATATTATGTTTTATATGCTCTGACCAACGTGAACCTCATATTCGCGCTTCTAATGATCGCTTTATAAAGTTACAAACAGTGGGCAAAATTTCTTTATCAGGATTAAGAATAATTTTTAACTTTTGAAGGGAATCTAGTTGATTAAAGTGAGGATATTTTGCTTTTATAAAATCAATAAAGGCAGGTCTAATATTATCAGTAACTTTACAATCAAAGAAAAAGTGGAATTCGTCATCTAATGTTTTACAAAATTTACAATGTGTTTGATTTCGTGGAATATTTTTGTAACGGCCTAGTTTTATTTCTAAGTTATGATCACTGAAACGAAATTTTGTCAACAATTGACGATTTTTGAAAAAATGTTCCCTTTTTAAATATTCTTCTAGTTTAATATCAGATTTTAGTTTACTCTACAAGAAAAGTTGACTGAAGCACAAAAAAAGGGGTGGGGTGGTTGTCGTACGTACCGAACTTGAAGAAAGCACATGGAAAATCAAAATAAAATACTTAAGCCTAGTAGTACTCTATCATGTTAATACCGACATTTTCGTGATTTTTCTTGTAAAGATCGAGATGTTTGATGATGCAGTATCTATTTTTGCCACAGACACAAGTTAATCAGACCCCCCCCCCCCCTTTGTTTTGCAAGTTGTTGAACACAATTTATACTATATAGAGAAATAATCAATGTAATGACTATAAATTGTTTTTCAAGTTTTGATGAAAACCATTAAAAGTGTTTGAATCTTTATACAAAATATATCTTGATGGGTTGGGGTCCCTGTTTATTTTTAGAATTTATATTTGTTTTATTTACAAGTGATGGACATGTACATTATTTGTACAATCTCCATAACACCTTGGCTTGGTATAAACATATTTATTCATGATAAACTGTTATGTTATAATACATACAAATTTTGTTTAACATGACAGGATTCGGAAACAAGCTAAGCTTATACTAATCCGTCTCCTATGAATTATAATTGACTAATATAACAAACAAGTTATGGAACATGCTACATGACAAATCTAAAAAAAAAACAATAATAGACAGTGGAATAACAAAACAGAAAGATATAAAATTAGTAATACAGATGAAATGCAACCTAGAATTATGATGTAAATCTTTTGCTTTTAAGAATAAAATTCTGTACCTTGATAAAAATGTCTATATTTTGATCGACACTTAAGGTGTCTGACCCCTTTAGTAGAAGTTTAACGTCAATAGTAACCGGATAATTGATTGTATACAAGAGTTCATTTCGTAAATCAGTATATTTTTTGCACGATGTCAAAAAATGGGATGCAGACTCGACTTGACCACATGTACAATTAGGGGAATCCACCAGATTTCGAATGAACAGGTGCTCATTTAATGAGCTACTGTTCATTCTTAACCTGGTGTGTAAAATTTGACCCAATCGAGTGCCACTGTAATAATATGCAGGACATTTGCTATTTTGGGTTTTAATTCGCTCCTTAAAAATATTCAGGGACCTTGAATTTCGAGTATCTATAGGGAGTCTATTCCATAATTTTATGGATGATGGAAGGAAGTAATTTGAATAGAATTTAGTTTTTGAACTTATTTGTAGAATATTCGCAGACTGACGAGTGTTGTGGTAGTGTCGATTATCGACTCTATCAGGTAACAAATTTCTCAAATATCCAGGTGCTTGATTGTTAACTATTTTATAAAGTAAAATCAATTTATGTTTTTCCCTTCTTTCCAAAAGTTTTTTCCATCCCGTTTCCTCGTATAGTTTCTGAATGGACGTTAATTTTGTACCACCCGTAACAATTCGTGCAGCTTCGTTTTGGACGTTTTCGATTTTATTTATCAAATAATGAGTCTGCATATCCCAAACAACATCTCCATATTCCAAAATGGGTCTAATAAAAGAGAAGTACATATTTTCTAATGTAAATCTATTCAGTATAAAACGGACTTTCCTTAACATATTTAAACGTGTATAGGCCTTCTTAACAATGTAGTCAATGTGATCGTGCCACAACCCATTGTTAGAAAAGAATAATCCTAAGTGTTTATGATTTGTAACTTGCTGAAGAATTTGACTGTTCATTTCCAGTGGGGGGTGTAGTGGTTTTATTAGTTTTCTTGAAATAACCATAGTCTCTGTTTTCTGGGGATTGAATTTTACAAGCCAGTTTACCGACCACTGGTGGATTTTTTCAAGATCTCTATTAATAATGTCAGCTGCGTTTTGAGGAGTATCAACTGTTACATAGAGACTAGTGTCATCTGCGAATAATTTAATGCTCGCTTCGATATCAGTCACAATATCATTTATGAATAATAAAAATAGAAGAGGGCCTAATATGGAGCCCTGGGGAACCCCCGCATTTATAGTCTTCCACTCGGAATTTGACCCGTTTAAAACCACCCGTTGGGACCGTCCAGAAAGATACCTTTCAAACCATACTAAAAGATTGCCCGATATTCCATACTGTTTTAGTTTAAACAATAATCCCTTATGCCATACCCGGTCAAAGACTTTACTAATGTCACAGAATACAACTCTGATTTCTTTCCCACTATCTAAAGCCCTCCCAAAGTCATTTGAAATATTTACCAACTGATTTATCGCGGAATCGCCAAATGTAAAACCAGATTGATTGGATGTAATAATATTGTTTAGCAATAAAAAATTATGTACATACTTATAAACGCAGCGCTCCATACATTTAGAAATAACACTTAACAGGGAAATTGGTCTGTAATTTTTTACATCGTTAGGATTGTTGTTCTTATAAACCGGGGTTACATTAGCTTTTTTCCAGTTGTTGGGTAGCACACCAATTGATAACGATAAATTAAAAAGTTTACATAAAGGATATTTTATTTGATGAACCGCCTCTTTTAGAAGTCGCGGGTTAATCAAATCTGGACCAGAAGCCTTACTAGGATTTAATATTGATAAAACGTCTTCGACATCAATTACGCCTATTTCAATATCACAAAGATGATTTTCGGGAAGAGAAAGTTCGGGAAGTACGGCGTCAGAGTCGTCAAGATCAGTTTGCATAGCAAAGAAATTATTGAACTCATTCGCCCTGTCTAAATCATTAAAAATCAAATTATTATTTTTCAGTAGTGGGGGTATGCCAGAGTGTGAAGGTTTTAGTCCAGAAATTTGGTTACAAGTCTTCCACCAAGTTCTAGTCGAAGGATGATCGTCAGACAGTTTAGATACAAGTTTATCTTGATACGCACCGCGGGCTTTTTTTACTAGAGATGTGACATCATTACGAATTTTACGAAATTTATTCCAATCAGCAGGTTTATTTAGACGCTTAGCCTTATTATGGAGTCTATTTTTCTTTCTGATGAGTTTTCTAATCTCGTTAGTTAACCATGCAGGGTCTTGTTTCCTAATAGTTACAAATTTGTTTGGAATAGTGGCTTCAGCAGCGCTTAAGATAGTATTCGAAATGTCGGTAGTAATTTTATCAATATCGTCTATAGAAAAAATGGATTCCCAAACAGTTAGTGACAGTAATCGTCTGTACTCATCGAAATCTCCTTGGTTATATAACCAAATCTTACGCTTGAACGATTTGCTCACAGGTTTAGGGGCATTCAAGAAACCAATGACCGGACAATGGTAACGTACTTGATCTAATAGAGGGGGACCCACACCAGCATACGGAACAAAGTTTGCATCGTTAGTTAATATTAAATCGATAATAGATGATGAATGTTCAGTAAAATTTGTAGGATCTTCGACTAGTTGCTGTAAGCTATACTGCATCGATATATTTCTCATTTTTACATTATTTACATCTAGTTGATTGTCTTTAAAATCACCGGTCACAATTACATAATCAATACTATCATCATTTACAGCCGATTCTATCGAATGTTCAACTTTATTCCATGATTCAGTGTTACTTTTTGGAGGTACATAAAAAGTCCCATATAATACTTTGTTCCCGTTTATTTTTATCTGGACCCAAATAGCCTCAATTCCATTAACTTCTAAATCAGGTCTTCTGTAGGCATACATATTTTCTTTGATATACACTACAACCCCTCCCCCACTTTTCTCTGGACCCCTGTCTCTCCTAAATGGTTTTTGGAAATTTAGCAGTTCAATAGAATCGTCTGAGTTGTCTCCCTTCAACCATGTCTCGGTGAATGACATTATATCGAAATGGTCATATTCAGCATATATTAAATCAAGTTTTGGAACCAGGCTTTGTATATTTAAATGAATAAATGAGACAGAAGTCGAAAACGTTTCGTATATACTTGACATTTCAGAGGAGTCATTAAAACTAGAACTTAACTCATCATTAATGAGGAGTTCTGGGCCAGGATTTGTTTCTATACCACCAAGTATTAACAACATTTGCAGTACAAATAATAAGAAAAATATGTGTATAACACTATTGGTCAACCTAGAGTCTACAGTAGGTTTGTCAGGCAAGCTCGGAGCTGACTTGTCAAATTTTGTCATTTTTGTGATATTTTTTAGACATTTTTTCAAAACAAACAAGTCGAAAATAAAATAAATGAACACGATAGCACGCAGTGCATTTGACTTTCTATGTGAGAAAAATAATAACAAGATACAGAGGACGTCACTTTGGCGAAGTCTTTTTGTACTGTGCCCAAATTTTGAAGTAAACAGGCCTACTCTCAGTCGGTATTGCTCAATTTGTGTTATATATCTCTGATACATGAATAAGTAATACATGGATAGTCAATATTTTGTATAAGTACATGAATCCCAGGACCAGGACAGGTATAAGATTGTATGATACTGATACTGATAGTGATAGAGAACGTATAAGTTGACATGGGGACACCATTTTACAATTAATTTATAAACAATTACTTCACAAAAATCTTTTTTATATACATGTATATGAAATAACCAATCGATTAATGATCGAATCGATGACAAATGTAGTTTACTTTAATTAAATAAAGCAAAAAATTATATAGTTTTCATATTTGCCGCCGATAGAGTTAATAAATATTGGTACCTCCCTTTATCGGTCTGCCGGATCACTTGGGTGTATTGTTTTCGAGATTGATTAAATGATTGAGTACGTACACTTCGACGTGAAAGTTCTAGAATATAGGTGTCAATAAATTCACAGTTCAAAACATATTCACAAAGAGCAGATAATAGAGATATATGATTTTGCTACGAGATCAATGAAAAACTTGACAGAAGACGACGATTTACAATTTTACACCATCGATCAACTGGAATCGCCAATTTTCCGCGTTTTATCTGGCCTTATTCTCTATTGTTGGCTGTATAGTAGCTCTCGTAGCACTTTCCTTAAACAAAAACAAATAATCTTTCAGAAAATATCCAGTTTTTAATTCAACTTTCACTCTAAATTCTAGAACTTTTCGAAATTAGTTAAGGCACTGATTATAGTCACGTGACCACCATTTTATCAACAGAAATCCACGTTGACTCTCACAAAGTTGAAATATTTTCACTTTCGAACATGTATAAATAATTAGTTGCAATATGCATCAACTATTGTTATGTTTTACTCATTAATTTGTATTACATACATGACCCCCCTTTTTTATTGCGTGCAATCTTAGAAACAGCCTTCTCAAGAGTGAAATATTCGTACAAATTTAGTGCCTACTCTGATGGCGTGCACCCTGGATCTATTTTTGCAAAACTATGGTTGACCAGACTTTGTAAACTTGTACATGACTTGTGTTACTAAAACAATTACATTTAAGTTGTCATCAGTTGTAGTTTGCTGATTTTTTTTTTCTAATATGAGTGAATTATGTTTACCGACAGGTCAAGAGGAAGCGATAGCATTTCCTCATATTAAATTAAAAATGTGAATTTTATTGTTGTTTACTTAATTAGGTTGAAACTTTTCAGCACTGATACAAAAGGAAAGGATTGCCTTTCTTTTGATTTTTGACCAGTGAACCCAAATTCGGAATGTTTTGATATTGATGATCATATTTTAAGCTAGACTTTTCTTGAACGTCACTGTCTCAAATTTACATCTACCCCATACCACCCTGTTACTAATGTTCCTGATTCGTCAAGTTTTAATGAAAAATATTTAGCTGTTTCAACGCCTGATACCCCTACGCAGAACTCTACTAATTATTCCCCTTTCAATAGTATACAACAAAAACTTGAGACTGCTCGAAAAAGCATTCAGGAAAGTCGTCAAGATATCCGGAAAGTATTATTTAATTCGCCTCCCAGACACACTATACCATCTATCACAATCAAACTGTAAAAAGAAATTTTGATATGGAGAAATTAGAGACATGCCGAAAGTTTGCAGGTTACCCAAAAGAAAACGGGTCTAAATTTTTACGTGAATTTGAATCATTTTGTCAGTTACATGATATAGATAGTGACATCAGGAAGCAGCTAGCTTCATTCCACTTACATTTGGATGGTCCAGCGTTGTCGTGGTTTAATGGTTTGAGTCCTGACCTAACATGGCGTACAACTAAGAGGTTATTCTCAGGAAAATATGTAACAATTGGTTGGGAACATCCGTCTGTGGTTGTAGAAAGTGAGACATTCCACAACATGCAACTCGCCCCGTCTCAAGAAATTGAGGACTTTTTCTGTCAGGTTCAAGAAACGGGACAACTTCTTTCAAAGCCAGACCATGAAATCATGTTCCGCTTTATACATGGTCTCCCCGACAAACTTGCATTTTATGTTAGATCTAGTCAGCCAAAAACTATGTACGACGCTCTTTCTTTTGCCAAACAAGGTGAAGCGTACAAATATAGAATTCATGAGCAATGTCCTGTTATAGGTAAAAGAGCAGATGTATCCCGCAATGATGACATTTCAAAAATGAAATCTCAAATTAACGATTTGACACAAATGATGCATAACATGTCATCACGACAAGGCTGTCAACCGGCAAAGTTCGATACCCTATGTTTTAACTGCAAGGCTCCAGGACATGTGGCAAAGTATTGTAACTGGAACGGGTCTGGAGACACTATCCCTGATATTTCGTGTCAATTGTGTCAACAAAACGGACATGGTGCAGTACAATGCACACGATATAAACCTAAGTATATGGATGAACATCCAAGAAATCGCGTTGTTTGTCAGATATGTTCAAAACCAAATCATGTCGCATCTGAGTGTTTCAGGTATACACAACAGGGAAACCCGAATTTCCCGAGGGGCATCAGGCACGGCCGCTCTGGAAAGTAAAGAGTGTCGCTTATCGGGAACATGCACCGTTTCGTCATGATAGTAAGGACTTTTTAAATAATGTAAACAATAATATTTGTAGTGGCAGTGATACAGACTATACCGAACAAAGTGACATCGATGACTCTGTTTCCGATGCTGAACTTTCTCATTCTAACCAATTTGTTTATTTACCAGTACGATTTCAGTCTGTACGGGTTGCCGCGCTTCTCGACTCTGGAAGTTCAATTAATATTATGTCTACAACTTTATAGAATTCAATTTCAATTTCTTGCAAATCATCAATTAATACATGTAATACCGGTAGTATTAAAACTAGCGAATGACCAAACAGTGCACGTAACCGGAACCACCACAGTTCGAATGTATTCACAAGGTGCAAAATATAACATTTTAGTAAATATATTGAAAGAAGTTTCACACCCGTTCATATTAGGTACCTCGTATTTAATAGAGAATACAATAACAATTGATTTTGGAACTTTACAAGTACATGTAGTCCGAAACCACGCAAATGTTAGGTGCAGTAAACGAATTACTATAGATCCTCACAGTGAAGTTGTTATGTGGGGTAAGCTGCCTAAAAATATTCTTTTTGGTCATCAAGGTATATGCGAAAGTAGTCCGCAAATATTGTCAAAAGGTTTAATATCTAGTAAAGCAGTAGTAATTGTGTCACAGAATAGGACAGTACCCGTTAAACTTTTAAATCTTGGTAGTGCACCTATAGTTCTAGCCAAAGGAAGAATAATTGCCAAATTTACACAGATAACAAATGATTTTAACGTCAGTCATGTTCAATTTGATAACAAGGTTCCGACTGTACAAAATATTAATCTCATGCCTAACCCAGGACCGGGTCCTGATATTAATATTAATGCTGAATTTCTGAGCAATTTTGAAGATAACAATGAGCTGAATACTGACCAGGAAAATTTGTTAGGTCAGTTATTGTGCGACAAGGACATATTTGTTACGAAAGACAATCCGTCACTTGGCTCGACCGATGTCGTGGAACATCATATAATTCTTAAACCAGATTTTCGACCACTACATCAAAAACCTTACAGGCTAACGCCCCACAAAAAGGAGGTGTTAAGACATCATCTGGACGAACTCCTGGAACAAGGTGTAATATCCGAGTTAAGCGCAAAAGAGGAGGCACCGATAACTAGTCCAGTGGTATTAGTCACAAAAAGATCAAAACATTCTTCAGATAAACCGTTAGACAGAGCGTCTAGTTTACAGCAATTTCGTTTTTGTGTTGATTTCCGTTATTTAAATTCACAGACTGAAACCTTTAAATATTTTATCCCAGATCTGCAGGAATTGACCGAATCATTCACCGAAAGAACACCGAATTACATAGCGTCCATCGACATGAGCAGCGGATTTTTCCAAATGAAATTATCACCAAATAGCACAAAATACACGACTTTCAACACATGTTTCGGAACATACAAATTCTTAAGAATGCCGATGGGATTACACACCGCTCCAAATTCTTTTCAATTACTGATGGATAAGATTCTGCGCGAGCTGACATTTCGCTCCTGTCTATGTTACCTAGACGATGTGCTCATATGCTCCGAAACTTTCGAACAGCACTTATCAGATATTCAAGAAGTCTTCGATCGCTTTCGACAAGCTGGGCTTAAACTGAACCCAAAGAAGTGTTGATTTGCACGATCATCTGTCATATTTTTAGGCCATCACATATCAAAAGGCGGAATTCGACCACCACCCGACCGTGTTAAAGCTTTAAGTGAATTTCCGATCCCGAAAAATACGAAGCAACTTCGCCGTGCTTTGGGCATGTTTAATTGGTTTCGTAAATATATAAACAATTACAGTTCTATAGTTGAACCGTGTACTCGGTTATTGAAAAAAATGTCAAATTTATGTGGACAAATGAACAAGAAATGTCGTTCAAAAGACTCAAAAATTTTATCTTTTCCGAGATTTGATTTGCCGTTTGTTTTAGCGGTAGATAGTTCTTCTACGGGTATTGGTTATATGTTGTACCAACGTAACCCTGACAATTCCGAAGACAAAGTTAAAAT
>MJUT01061709.1:306847-324799 GCA_002080005.1 Gigantidas platifrons
CTCTTACAGTTTCGTTGCGATGGGATAGGAACTGAGCACAATTAACAACAACGTATGCAGCTGTGCATTATGTGTCGTTTTCAGCTGACCTGGCCTATGGTCATATGCGATTTTGTCACACCTATGCGTCCGTCTGTCCGTCGTCATTAGCTTTCACTTTTCAATCTTCTTCTCTTAAACTACTGGGCCTATTGAATCAAAACTTTGACGACAACGATCTATGAGAGGTCCTCTATAAAGTGTGGTCTGACATTCAACTTTTCCCAAATGAACTGTGACTTTGCAGAAATGATGAATGGAAGGTCCTGAACAAAGTTTCACCATGACTTAATGCCGTATGGCAGTCATGGAGAAAAGCGGTATATAAAAGTACAAAAATCTTTTTCTGTGAATACTAGTACACTGATTCAAATGAACTGTAGCTATGTAGGAATGATGAATGTAAGGACCCGTTCAAAATTAGTTTTATGGCGCCCATCGCATGTCTAATATAGCCGACATTGGAAATAATGTTTACCCAAAAATCTAACCCAAAAATTCTTCATTAATTAATTAATGCGTATTTTTAGTGTTTCGAGATTTGATATAGACATATTATATTTGAAGAGTAATCTCGACGTAAACCGGTGGCTTTGCAGTACTATATCGGAAATGCCCATTTTCACAGATTGCCAGTTCATTCACTGTGACTGATTTACGCCGCGAACGCTTCAAACAATTATCCCGTAATTTTCCTTTTTGAAATTTGAGAAAAATTTTGAAAATAATATTTATAAGTGAACAAATTATGCAGTGTTTGTTATATTGCACTGGTATGGAAAAAAAAAACATTACGCACATTTCCACAGGTATATACATAGTAGTATTTATGTTTTTGCAACCAGACTGTCCAAACTGACGTTTTGTTAGCTGACCTGACCCGAAGGGTCATGTGAGCTTTTGCTACCACTAAGCGTCCGTCGTCCGTCCGTCCGTTAACTTTTGACATTTTTATCTTCACCTCTGAAACCACTCGGCCAATTTGAACCAATCTTTGCAGCAGGGGCGGATCCAGAGGGGGGCAAACCCGGCGCCGCCCCCCCTAAAATTGGAAAAAATATGATTTTTTTGCGTAAAATCGTGATTTTTCACACGAAATACCCCAAAAATTTTCGCGCCTCGCTCCGCTCGACGCGATTATTTTAAATGCGCCCCCCATAAGTTGACATCATGGATCCGCCCCATGGTCTTTGGGTATTTGGAAAGCTTTTTTCATTTTCATAATCTACGCTGAAACTACAACACCAAAGTGAACCAAACTTCGTAGGGAACGTACTTGACAGATCTACTGTCAATAGTACATGTATGTACGGCAGTCCCGCCCTCAGTCAAAGACACCAGCTGTTATAAAAAATAGAAATTTCGTCAAATGGCTGCTTTATTTTAGCAAGATGTGGCTCAGATAAGAACTTTAGATGCATGTTAATAAAATCATGAGCTGTTCAAATATATATTACGGTAATTGTGTCAACTTGGACTTTTGTTGATTTAGTCGGATTAAATTAGGCATAAATTGTCAAAACTTTTTATAAATTGTCTCATCAGAAGCCACAGGGCCAATGTGAACCAAACTTTGTCTAGAATGTTCCTCTATGTGGTCCACTTTCAAGATGCCCACCTTTACTAAAATAGAAATTTCCTCAAAATGACTAAAAGCGCTCTTTATTAGCACTTGAAAAAAGTCCAGACAAGGAGCAAGGCTTTAGATGCTGTTGTATAACTTTGCTGAGTATGGCGGCAAACAGTCATGTTTCATCGATTGTAGGAACATGTAGCCTGTTGGTCTCAACCAAGAGATTGAGTTCCTAGATCAATTAATAGTATAGAAGGTTACTGGATCGTATATCGAAATCAGATATCGAGGACAAAGTTTCAGTCTGGCAATCCAAATGTCAGAACAACACAAATATCCGGATGTGGAAGTGAAATCAGGTGCTCCAGAAGGGTAAGCATTTCATCATTGAGTAATATGGTTAATAGTTCTGATCAGCAAATTCTACTAAAAAGTTACGTAAATAGTATGACATCACAAATATGATGGACAATCATTTGTTCTAATTGGATTTGGACTTGTTGGTGCAATTTTGTTTTCAATATTTTTCGCATTTCGACATGGTCTTCCAAATGTTTGGGTTCTTCCAATACTGATGAGGTTAACAGAAACTGCAGTATGCAGGTCAAAATTATGAATGTTATTTTTGCATTTATTTGTTTAAGACCCATGAAGCAAGAAGTAATATCAAAGCTGCTGTCATACAGGAACTTGCGTTTCTGGTAATTTGTTGATTCTGTTTTATATTTCCAAATCTAATTGGTAAACCAAGTATTAACAAAGGTGCTCGTTTCTTGTGTTTCTTAAACCATTTGAGACACGATGATGGTGTGTAATCCCGTTTCCAACTCTGAAAATGTTACTCTGCGGTACCTACTATGCAAAATTTTGACTGAAAATGTCAGTCTGTAGCGCCAGGAAAATTGGAACCCCCCCTTTTCAAAATGGCTGGATCCGCGCCTGATGAGGGTTACGTTATCGTATCTACAGAGTTAGTATGCATTTGATTAAACGGGGTTTGTCAAATGTATTATGGAACGTAGATTATATGAGAGCTGATTTCAATCATATTGCATGGACACAAGACCAATAGTACAAACTTCAAATTTAACAAATATAAAGAACACAAATTCTGACCGGGGAAACTACGGCCGGGTGAGTTAGAGTGACACGTGATCAGATGCATCTCGGGTTGTCCTGTCAATGATTCCTGTGAATCGAAAAGGAGTAACTTTTGAAACATATCTTCAATGAATCATCGAGAGACAAAAATCGTCACAGACCAAACATTTAAATTAAATTTTGAACATTGAAATTGGATGTCATGATATCGACCATATAATTTATGAAGCGCTTGTTGCCCTACTTTTACAATTTCGAGAACAGGCTATGACAATCCTCTCGGTTAAAACAATATTTTGAAAATGAGACTAGAATGTATGGCATGGCAACAAGGAAATATTTTACACCGCCCACTCTCCCTTTATCTATATTTCATTAAAAATTGATGATAACAAGGATGTTTAAATCACTACCCCTATATCTTTTTCCATTCACATTTGCCCTGTGTGTTGAATCTGTCAACAAATTGTTTCAAATTCCAGGTTAACACTCAGAAACCAATAAAAAAATATGTGCATATTTTTTAAGGGGACCTGGAAACGAAAAAACGTCCATGTATATCTCAAGTTCAAACTTGGCGTGCGTTTTACACTTCTGACTAATCAAGGTTTGTTTTGTTTTTTTAAATCACGTCAATATTATTTAAAGAATATGCAGTGGCGGATTCAATGGGAGAGGGTGTTTTGGGAGCTTCAGTCCCCTCTCCTCCCGTCGAATAAGTCAAGCACATATATTAACATGCGTTTTTCAAGGCTATTTAACGTCACGATATGGCTTTTAATCGAATGATTTCGATCTGGGTGATGAAAGTAAAACAAAATGCAAATTAATTTCTTTTTGTTGATTTAATCTTCAAAGAGGTAATTATAAGTATTAATTATGCTAAATCAAGTGTTTAAGTTTATTTGAAGTTTTATATAGATCGTCAAAATACCAATTGACCAGATATTGTGTTAAACACGTTAAATAAACATGTCTAGTGTAATAATTTCATATATGTATAACCACCAACACCTGTAAATTGAAGCTTTTTGAAGGAAATTCTTTTTTAAATATCATTTATTTTTACAAATAAAATTAAAGGCAAATGTTGCTGTATTTTAAAAAAAATGTACGAGTTTCCGTTTTGAAAATATATGAATAAGGCATATTTTAAACTCTAAATGAAAATATAAATACATATAAAATAATCAAAATTAATTAGAAAAATAATAGACTTATTAGATTTTTTTTATTGCTATTGTTCAGACACTTGAGCACTTCACAAAACTACCAACAGACATATACCCCAGACCAGGAGTAGCTGATGTAACTTCTTTGTTGTATTCCATTTGTAACTTTGATTTTGTTGTAGCCATTGCTATTGCTCAAATGTGTCTGGCTTTTAAGAAAGGTCCCAGCAGATCACTACAAGAGAGATCACTTGACAGAGACAGCTTTAACAAGCGTAACTTTAATGCAGAGCTCACTAGAAGACTACAGAGCAAAAATTGAACAATTCAACCGCCAGTGTTTTAAGAGGAGTGTTAAAATATGTGAACCGCTAGACGTCGAGGCTAAGGAAACCTAGAATATGCGGGAGACAAATAATGAGAGATAATGTTCAAATCAGACTACTTTAGGAAGCCAATACTGTACATTTTCTCGACAATACGCTAAATGAAATGAAAACAAGGTTTCCCGCCCTACACGTCAGAACCAGTTTGGGGCTATAGTTGGTTCCATATATTATTGAAAATATTGATCCAAAACTGAGCCCCCACCCGTCAAAAGAGTCTCTGGATCCGCACCTGAATATGAGTTTATACTCCGAAAACAATGAAAGAATATGTGTGTGCCTATTTAAGTGCATAACTCGAAAACGACCAAATGTCGATAACTGCCTGTCAAGTTACTCAATATGTGAATAAAATGTTTACAACAAATGTCGGACATGTCTCAGATTTGAACCTGACATGTATTTTTCCCATATAAAACTAGTTTTATAATTTCAAGTCTATCGAAAACCTAAAATGTGAATTAATTTTCGGAAATAAAAAGTTTACAACACTATCTTCTTCTTCTTCTTTATCTTGAACCCCCTCTGTAGGAGAACCATACGTCAGTATGTAGAACAGGTGCTCCGTTAATGTACAGTGCTCGTATTCCCTCCACCATTCGAATTTGATTGTGCACATATATACAGTGAAGTCCTACCCACACACACTTAGCATAAAAATCCTTCTATATACAGTTAAAATTTTACAATTTGTCAAATTGCTGTTATAGTCCGTTTGACTTCTATAAATCTTCAGAAAACAATTCTTAAAAATCCAGTTTTCAAATCAACAATTTTTTTTCTAGATGTTTATTAATATATGATATATACGAACTCTGATAATTAATTTCAAAATTTTTGGTCCATCATTAAAAAAGTTACCCATTAGGTCTCTATGTTAATTATATTTTCTAAAGTGAAAAAAATATGGATGGAGTGAGTACAAATAGTGTAATAGCCAATTCATGAAAACAATATAATAGACATGTGCTTTCAATGAATATTTCATTGTACCATTTGACATATTACACCTAATTATCAAAAGGCTACTCATTAACTGCCCATAGATGATAGTCAATTGTTATTATGTACTTTGATATTTAATTGTCCTATGTCACATGGTACAGTCTGTTATTTGTACTCACTCCCTCCAGATTTTTACACTTTAGTCAATATAATTAACATGGAGACCTAATGGGTAACTTTTTTAATAATGGACCAAAAATTTTGAAATTAATTGTCAGAGTTCGTATATATCATATATTATTATATAGATAGGTGTGAATTATGGAGATTTATCCGTGAAATAAATTCCGATATTTCACATGTGAAATATCAGTTTTTTCCCGCCAGAACTACTTTTAGACAACTATAAGTGTAGTGGTTACGTCCCTTGTTGTGTTACGGTGAATACACACATGATTGTAAACTGAAACAATTAAACAAATGAAAAAGTTTTAGTACTTTTATAAATTATTTTAATTGAATCATATTTTATTGATACATTAAAATCAAACACTTGCTTATTCTAAATCGAATCATTTCACTGGCATAACACAACAGATTTAAATATAAACAAACAACGGAAATGTTAAAAGTGCATTGTAGATTGTCAGTTTCCTAATTCCTTTCACCACCCCTTTTCAATGAAAAATCGTCTGCGTTGAACAATCTTAAAATTAAAAAAAACAAAACAAAATGAAAATGTATATCAAATTAAAGCCCAGTCGGGTAGATTTCAGAACGTTTCATTTGAGGACATTGATTCATTCGTTAGTTCGAATTCTGTTACACATGAAATACACACGACTCGGACAATAATAACACATCGTGCCTGGTTCAGATAAATCGGACTGACATTAGTCGCAATTGCAATGAATTTTTCCACAACAACTTTACAAATCCGCCCATATTCAAATAAAATTCAGAAACTCGTCCTTCATTTAAATTTTCAATTTTTTTCATCGAAGCGACAGCACTTGACTTTTTTGAATGTGCGGCCATATTGATTACACACTATCATTGCTCGTAGATTTATACGCGTGGAATGAAATATACAAATTAAATAAAATAATATAAAAGAAATTTTGGAAGTCTATATAATAAACAGTATAACTAATCGTAGATTTTGAATATCAAAATAAGACCACTCGTGACCGAATACGCATTAAGGATTAAACTTGTGGACGGAACAAGTTCCGCCCACTCGTTTAAATCCTTATGCGTACTTCGGTCTCTCGTGGTCTTATTTTGATATTCAAAATCTACGATTAGTTATACTATATTTAACAAACATCTAGAAAAAAAATTGTTGATTTGAAAACTGGATTTTTAAGAATTTTTTTTTAAAGATTTATAGAAGTCAAACGGACTATATAAGTTAATTACACGAATAGTATAGTCTAAAATTGGACCCGTCTTTCATTTTAAAACCCAATGCGGAGCATTTTCAAGTGTGTTATCTCCCTTTACACAGCAAACGACATCGATTTAAATGCATGTGATCACAGTGATGTAACACTTGACCAAAGGTACACAATAATGGCCACTACACGTTCGGCAACTGCTCGTATTCCGGTACAGAAACAAAGACTAGATGAACTTTATTCACCCCCTACTAACCTTTTAGAGGTAGATGTAGATGATCAACAGACACACGGAGTTGGTAAAAATCGTTACACAGACTACGATGTCAAATTGACGGTAAATTATCAATCGGGAAGCTGTTTATTTTGGGGAATTTTATTATTTGTTTCAATTTAGTCAAGATAACTGATAAGATAAGTTTTGTAGTCGGCATGTTAAAAATAGCAATACAACACACGTCATAGTCACTGTAATAAGAAGTCATTTCTGTTTTATTTTTTGTCATGTGATATTATTACCCTTCAGGACCTTTTAATTCCTTCTTTTGACTATCCTCGTGTATTGTAAGGGGAAGGATGGCTCAATGAGTTAGGTCGTTGGATCTAGTAACTTATACAAGCCTGTCACCAATACGACGTGGGTTCACGCCCGGCTTTGTAAATTACGAAAAAGGGTGCACTCGACTCGCAGCCACAAGTGATAGGTCGGTGGTTCTCTCCGGGTACTCCGGCTTCCTCCACCACTAAAACTGGTCGCCAGGATATAGCTGAAATATTGTTGAAAGTGGCGTTAAACACAAAAAAAATCAAATCGTGTATTTTAAGTCGAGACCCCAAGACTATTTTGTCTCGAAACATTTCTAAAATAACTGCAACTATTCTATATATACCATAATCAAGAGTAAATGTCTCTTTTGGTACCGATTACATTATTTTTGCATCCCTAGGAAGTGATTAAAAATCCATCTTGGAGGGTATTGCCTCCATATTTGCCTACGGTTGTGAATAAATGAAAGATGATAGATACCAATTCAATTTTTTCAACTATCATTAAGATAACTATTTGTAATAACAATCACAGCTAAAAACATCTTTTTTCAGTGTCATACAATATTTAAAAAAACAAAAACAAACAACCTGGCATTACACCAAAATTGTCCATTTTGTCTTAGCAGAAAAAAATATTTTTCAGGTAAAGTTTTTTCAGCTGTTCATTTTAGTTCAATTTAGTTCATTATTTCAAACAGTCAAATGTCATGACAATTACAATGATCACAATGGAAATAAATACATTTAAAATCAACTGGAAAAAGTTGAATTATTGTGGGGTTTTTTTTCTTTTTCCTCTAAGTACTTATGTTTAATAAAGGCAGTGGCTCCGCGTCCCCGCAGCCACTAGAGGCTACGAGTCCCCGCATCCGGTTGTTGTACGAAATTACGGATTTTTACGAAATTAATTGTAATAACAATCCAATATTCAAGAAACAGTGTAAAGAAATTGAAAGTCGCGTAAAAAAGACAAAGCAAAGGACATAAACAAAGTAATGGACTGGACCAGAAAATACAGTACAGTACAAAACAACTTTATTTAAACATTAAATGTAAAACAAGTCAAGTTAATATTTAAAATCAGAAATAGCAACAGATCAACATTTAAAACATTTCAGAAGTTTAAAATGTCCAAGTAAAACCACTTTAATGTTAAGAGCACGGACAACATAATTTAATTAAGAAATAATAGGTACGTTAAAAAGACCACATTTCTCATGATTAAAGACAACATTTACACAACCAATACGATTTTTTGGGGAAATTTCATGTGTTGCCATTCCAGACAACCATCACATGCTAAGCTGTCCTCTGCGTGCAAATTTTTCTTGCAAGAGTAGCATAAATACTCCACGTTATCTTTTAGTGAGGCCAATTGATTTTTCAGAAAGTCCCACGAATCCTTTTCAAAGTACTTTCTTATTCGTTGGATGTTGACATTTTCGTCAAGTAATTTATATGATAGATCGACTGTTCTTATAGACTCGATATAGATTTTTCTTTGAGATTCCATTGCCGTTTTAACCATCTTTTCAGGTCATGCAAATCATAAATTTTAGCATTTTAGACGCATATGTAGGATTTTATCCATTTCCTGAACTATTTCGTAACAATATTATAATTAATGTTATCATTGTATTAACCCGTGATGGTTCTTTTATTGGTGAATAACGGATTTATTATTATTATTATTATTATTATTATTATCATCTACCTTGTTTTGTTTGGTCTTTTCCCACTTGAGTTTGTCCTGAAATGTTTTCCTCCATCTGTTGCTAGATGAAGAGCTAGTGTGAATATATAGACTGTATTATTAACAGTTAACAACAAAGAGCCATAACTAAGACTTCGGAAAATAACACACGTTTTATCTTTTAAACAAAATGACATTTTAGTATGAATTGAATATTTTTAATTGTTACCACCAAAGAGCTGACATTACCAAGACGCTACAAAAATACCCGTTTTACCTTTTTAACCTATAAACAGGCTGTCCAGCACTTTTTGACAAAAAAATAAGGGCGAATTTTAGGGATAAAATTAAGAAATTTTAGGGCTAATTAAGGGCTAAAATTAGGAATTTTATAACTAAATTAGTGCAGTTTTAGACATTTAAATGGACTTACCTTCGCAAATTTGACAATAAAGAAACTCACAAAAAATACTTTTACAGGAGTCTTCCAGGATTCCATTGTCTAATCTGAATAAGAACTGCAAACTACATTAAGGCACATTTTGTATGAATGTATTTTCAAAATTGCTAGAGTAGAAATATAAAAAAAAATAGGAATTGACATGAAAAATTAGGGCTTTTTAGGTTTTCTCCTTGAATTCAAAATTTTTTAAGGAATTTTAGCAAAACTAAAAAAAAAAAGGATTTTTTAGGAATTTTAGGGCCGCTGGACAGCCTGTATGAAAGATTCTTTTTAGACGACTTTTTAACTGTGTCAATAAAAGAATTTATACGCTTGTGTGAACTGTGATAAATGGATCTTATACCTTTTAGCTGATGAGATGACAACTTTTTAAAATTAATGGTGAAATGCATATTTTTATATCTAAAGTAGTCAATCGGATGCGAATCTATAATTTTAATGAACTTTTTAAATGGCGACATGGTTGGGGAAAACTGATGTGAAATACCGCGAAGTGATATGATATACATGTACGCCAGAGACCAATTTTAGACTATACTATTTGTGTAAATAACTTGTAACAGTAATCTGACAAATTGTAAAATCTTAACTGTATATATAAGGATTTTTATGCTAAGTGTGTGTGGGTAGGACTTCACTGTATATATGTGCACAATCAAATTCGAATGGTGGAGGGAATACGAGCACTGTACATTAACGGAGCACCTGTTCTATACATACTGACGTATGGTTCTCCTACAGAGGGGGTTCTAGATAAAGAGGAAGTATACATGCATATGTTAGTCTAACATATTTCAAGTCACTTTTTAATGTTCTATTTGGTGTCCTTTTTAAAGGGTTCCCACGCATCCGGGAAAACGGGAAATACCCTGGAATTTCGCTATGCACGTTCCCGGTCGGGAAATGTCCTTGAAAATTCAAACTGGAGGCTCAGGTGAGCCTGCATCGCTCACCTGACATAACTAAGTCCTCTTAAGAATGTCTGCATGTCGAATACATCTAAGTTACTATTCAAATCCCATAGGGTTCTGTGTTAAAACTATGTCTGCTCATGGCAGCCATCTTGGATGGAGGTCGTGGTCACCGGACACAATTTTAAAAGTATACTACCCAAGGACCATCCATGCCATGTTTGCTTTAAATTGACTGACTGGTTTCAGAGCAGAAGACTTTTAAACAATTTTCCCGTAGGGTCCTATGTTAAAACTATGTCCGCTGACGGCGGCCAACTTGGATGGAGGTCGGGCTCACAGGACATAATTTTGAAAGTTGACCACCTAAGGACCATTCATGCCATGTTTGCTTTAAACTGACTTGCTGGTTTCAGAGGAGAAGACTTTTAAACATTTTTTCCATAGGGTCCTATGTTAAAACTAAGTCGAGTCATGGCGGCCATCTTGAATTTCCGATCATCAAACGATTCACAAGTTTAGTACAGGACCACCCAATGATCATTCCTGTAAAGTCACAATTCAATTGGCTTAGGGTTTCTAACAAGAAGATTTTAAAAATTTCGACCAATCAGAACACACTATGAGCCCTGGCAGCCATGTTGGATTTCCGATCAGCGCCAAAAACAAATATCTTGTATATGACCATCTAATGAACATTTCTGCCAAGTTTGGTTCAAATCTGTTTCGTGGTTTCTGAGAAGAAGATCTTTTATTGTTTTTCCCATAGGGTTCTATGTTAAACTATGTTCCGCGGTGGCGGCCATCTTGGATTTCTGATCGGCATGAAAATTACAAATTTGATAGAGGACCATCCAAGGAACATTCATATTCAGTTATAGTTCCATTGGCCATGTAGTTTCTGACAAGAACATCTTTGAAATTTCAGCCAATAAGAATGCATATTTATGGCCCTGGCGGCCATGTTTGACTTCAGATCAGAACCAAATGAACAAACCTAATAGAGAATCACCCAATAAACATTCCTGCCAAGTTTGGTTTCAATTGGTCAAGTGGTTTCAGAGAAGAAGATTGAAGTTAACGTACGACGACGATGGACCCAAAGTGATGACAATAGGACCAGGTGAGCTAAAAATTGTCAAAATCCGGGATTTACCTAGATACGATAACGTAACCCTCATTCCGCTTGTTCTCCATTTAGGGTTACGAATCAATCTCATTCAACGTATGGGAGGAGCAAATTAAAATTTTCGTTCCGGGAATATTTCAACTTTCTTTTTGCATATCTGGTCATAACTTATTATTCCCAACAATTTCTAAGTAATGGTGATATGAAATAAGTGTTACAATACCTGTTTCTATCTTCAAGACCGGTTTCGTATTGGAAATTGTTAGTTGTCCGCCATAACACCTTACGTAGACTCTCGTGATGGGCGGAGCCTATCCATTTATGGATCTCAATGCCAAATATGGAAAACGTTTACTACGAATCGATCCAAATAAAGATATCTCCAAAACGAGGCAAGTGCACGTGAAATAGCAACTTGTAAACAAAATGTCGGACAGAAAGAAGATTTCATGCATTCAAATTTTCAGATGGATACAAGTCTACTATGGATTGATGCAGCGTTTATTTAACACCTCAAGGTTTACCTAAATATATTTATCTTTCAATCCCGTTAATTTGTCCTACCACTTACAACGGAATTAGGACAAAAAACCGCCCGGTGTGAATCACTCCGGGCGCTGCTCCCATACGTTGAATGGGACCGATTCGTAACCCTAAATGGAGCACAAGCGGAATGAGGGTTACGTTATCGTATCTAGGATTTATCCTGGAAACCTAATTTTTTAACCACCGGAAGTTTTGATGCAATACATATTTGTCAATTTCGAGTTACTTCCCTTGGTCCTATAGTCAATTCGTCCCAATAATAGTAAGCCTTACCTTACCTCTGTGTCTTTGCGTCCTTTAAAGGACAACCATACCATGGTATGTCTAACGCCCTCCACCAATATTTACAGATTTGTTAATTGTGCAGTCCACACGGAATATTCGTTAATGAATAGAATAAAATAAGATAAAATCACAGTACGGAACTTATCACACACGGTATTGGTAAAATTAAATTCAGTAAAACTGTTACGAATTATGTACAGTTAAAGCACTAAAATGAGTCACTATCACCATGAATATGTACACTATGATACCCGTCGCTTTATTATTTACAGTCTATATAAAAAAAAAACTAACTTTTAACACGACTATGGCAGGTTTAAAAGGTAAAACGAGCACTGCGCGTTAGCTAGAGTTGTATATATAATCAGCTAATTAAAAGTTCTTAATTTGTACTACATGTATAATATCCAATAAAAAATAGTTCAGCACTTAAAATAACAAGTCATTGTTCTGTATCACTACGATATAATCTAAAACATAAAATCAACACTAAAATGTTAGAATCCAGTTAAAAGGTAAGACTTTTATTTTTGTCACAGGTTTGCGTTCCGGTATGCGGACACGACTGTAGGCGGATCAATATTAAAATAACTTTGAAAGGTTTGAATTAATGACATGGCCGACCCCAGGACCCCCATTCCCTAGTTTTTCTTTGCAGTAGTTGCCTCCATATGTCTGGATCTAGCACTATGTAGTAGGAAGAGGAGCCTTCTTGTGTGGAATTCTAATGTAGTTGTTTCTAAATCCATTTTCAAGTCTCTTTTTAGTTTGGTAATGTCCAATAAAAGTTGCATTTGTGAAGTTGTTGATAGTTGACACCAATTTGTAGCTACTTTTTCCACCAGTGTGATATTAATGTCACGTAGCACTTGGGTTCTTATGTAATCAAGGGATGTACAGTGTAGCAATATATGTTCGAAGGTTTTTGTTTCCTTATTGCAGGCAATATATAGTTCACTTTGAACGTCTTTATATATCCTAGCTCGGAGTGGTTGTAATATGTAGGTACCAGTTAGCATTTTGAGTTTTACCGGAATTCTTCTCACTTCTCTGGCTGAAATACAGCGTCTACAATAGGCAAAACAAAAAAGGGACGAAAGGCATAGGGACGAATTGATAACTTGAACCTGAATCTGCAATGTGTTTGTAAAAGTAGTGCAGGTCAATGTTACATGAATTAGTTCCGATGATGGCGATCAATATTCAATCACACGTGAAGAAATCCATGATAATAACACAATACTTGTTCAAGCGGCAAATAACGAACAAGAAACTTATCCTTGAAAACTGAAAAAAGTCCTGGAAAAATCCTGGAATTTCATATCTGGAAAAGAGTGGGAACCCTGTTTTTAAGGCATATTCCACAGTTTGTGAATTTCGTCTATAGAGTTGAACACAATTCTTTTCTTCAAATTTACTTATTACACTTTCTAAATTTTTAATGTTTCAAATTTCTGACCAACATATAGTTCATCCATTTTGTTGAGATTAATTAATCTTTTTAATGTTCAATTGACAACAGTTCATAGCCCCTGGTGTGAACTGATTAGTTACGGGAGATTCCGATTTTATTATAAATTTCTTATTTTTCCGGTAAAATCCGTAATTTCGTACAACAGCCGGATGCGGGGACTCCAGCGTAGCCTCTAGAGGCTCCACGACCCCGCATGCGGGGACGCGGAGCCACTGCCTTTAATAAATGATAATAACAAAATTCACATAAAAGTGGAACACAATTTTGTAATGTAAAAGAAAATAAAAACACATGTCAAAAAAAATTATTAGACAATCCATCCCTCTGAAACCATTCCTGGAACTAGAGAAAAGATAAATTAAACACGAGTGAAAAGAATGCAAGTCAAATCGCCCCACTGCAAAATCGCCCTCGTCAATATCGCCCCCACGAATTAATGTATCTTTATGGCGTCGTAATTGAAATATTAACCGCATCGGTGATGTAATCACGGGTTAGCGTGCTCCCCTCGAGTGTGGTAGATCATGGGTTTGAGTCCCGATCGGGTAGAACCAAAGATGATAAAATTGGTATTTGTTGCTTCTCCGCTAAGCAAGCAGTAGTATTAAGGAGAAGGATAATATGTCCATGTGGGTCGATATGTCTATCCGTGAATGATGTTATTTGTAATATTGCAAATATTTCTACAAAATGTGTTTCAATATTCAGTGTAATGTTCGATGTTGCCATTTCTCACAAACCGCATCGAATGCAAGTCAAATCGCCCCACTGCGAAATCGCCCCAGTCAATATCGCCCCCACATTTATCAAAATCGCCCCCACATTAATCAAAATCGCCCCCATTTATTAAAGTAAGGAAGAAATTAATTTGAACATAAAATCTAGCTACAAATGTATGTACTATAATTTTACCCTCTATGTTTATGCAAGGACGTATACAAGATACGTCCTTGGTTTATGTACACATGTTTTCATTAAAAAAAATCATGAGAGATTTGATCGAACGTGATTACATCATAATTGCTTTTATAACTTGAGATCAATATTTTTATATGATTGCGTGTAAATCAGTTTGATAATCGCAATGTATAATATCTTTAATATTTTTTGTATCATTCTGGAGTTTTAATTGAAATATTGGTGTAATAGTTAGCGTGCGATCCTCTAGTGCGGTAGATCGTGGGTTTGAGTCCCGATCGGGTAAACCAAAAACTATAAAATCGGTATTAAGGAGAAAGAGCAAAGACTGGTTGGCTCGGTATCAGGATAATGGGTCCTTGAGGTAGACATGCTAGTGAGCTAGCACTATAGAATTAAAAATCCAACTTAGCGTGTCATTTGTTGAAATTATAATGGTAGCAGATTTATAGAGGACTTTAGTCCTCATTACTGTAGACCACGTCGGTTGGACCCCCCGCGTAGACAACCTACTGATGCTTTATTTCTCGCGTCGCCGAGATTTAAATGTTGGGGCGCTGACGAATAATAGTCATTTCGTACCATATCCATTTCGTACATTCCATTTCGCACTACAGTGAAAACCATGTCGTACCATATGCAGATCGATACATTATTACCATTTCGTACCAAATGCATATTGACACAGTCGTACCAAAGGCAGATCGACACATTATTATCATTTCGATACATTATGACCAGTACGAAAAGGTATTGTACGAAATGGTTATGGTACGTAATGATTAGCTTCGGTAGTGACACCATGAAACCCGGATGTGTAAGCCAGCTTAGATACGAAAGTAAATTACTTTCATGAAAAAGATTTAAATAATAGCTACTTTGATTTGTTTTTGTTAAATAAAATTTCAGTGTATTTTTATTCCCAACTCAATAAATTTCAAAATGACATCTATTTCATTTGCAACTGAGTCTGTATCCAAACTCCGGACTGTTTTCGTATCCGCTACCAGGGAATATTATACTAAAACTTGTTTTATAATTCCCTGCCGCTACCAAGCACAATTGCCGTCCAAGGTTATTTGTATTTCTAAAATTAACATGTTAACATTTTTTTTTCATTCATTCCATCGGGGGCGACACCTAGCGGAGGTCCCAGTCGCTAAGGTAAACATCGTTTCCGAGGGTGCCCTCTCCTGCGTCCGCGTGATATACTGTTATTATTACTATTATAGACCATATAGACAATATTTTATTTGCACGAATACTGTTACCAAACTATATATAGCTTCTTACCGTTGCTCTACCTTATTAATAATGGTATTTATAGTATCACTTAATTTCAAATACTAAAGTCCTCTCTATAGGCCATGCCTACTCATATTATAATTTCATTACTAGCTTGGGCAAGCTTAATTGTGGCTTCGCAAAACGTTTTCATTGCAATATCAAGAATATGTATAATCATTGGATTGGGTCTCCTTGGTGTGTTTCCGATTGGAACAACAACAAAACAAAACAAAACTAATCAGGTGTCTACGATGGTGAGGGTAAGACCTGAGGGCCACAGGGAAGATTAGCTTATTGTTGCTAACTGTGTTACCCTCTTGAAATAAAGTCATTACTTACTTACTTACTTACTTACTCTGCTGGCTGAATGCTGTGTATACTGTCATCAGCAATAGAACTAGTAAGAAAAAAAACCCAACAAATTATGTAACAACTCTGTTCAAATTACAAAATAAAATTTTTAATATTTTTATTAATTCAACCGGGCACAAAAATACAAACAACGAATATTTATTCATTTTCAGTTCAAGTGTATACTACTGCTAGTATCATAAAAAAAATATTTCTGAAGGTGAACTATGTGCATTGTTACCGGGAACAACGTTTTATTTTTACGTATCGTTTAAAATGGTTAGCGTGCTCCTCTCGAGTGTGGTAGATCGTGTGTTTGAGCCCCGATTGTATAGCTTCTTGTCGGGGTCTTACTATTCGCTGCTTGCAGTCTATGCAGTCACTGGCCATTGTACTTAATGCCAGTCATGATGGTAGCAGGTTTTTATAATTTCATTACCAGCTTGGGCAAGCTTGTGGCCTCGCAACAAGTTTTTATTGCAATGTCAAGAATATGTATCATTGGCTTGGGTCTCCTTGAATGTGCTTCCGATGGGAATAACATGAAAACAAAAATAAAACTAATCAGGCTGCTATTTAATTATTACACAAACAGTGCATCTATACTTTACAAAGAAATGCTTGATTAAAAGAAGACATTAATTATTACAGACATACTTTTTATTATTCAATTCTTTATTACCATAAACCATTTATAGTCTAGTCATTCTACTGTTTGACCTAAAAGTAATTGCAACAGAAATATTTTTTGCGAGATTCGTTGTTTTATGTATTTACAAAGATCATATTAAAAATCGAGAAAAATCGAGAAAGGGCAAAGTCGTCATTTATGGTAATAAAGATCGTTAATTTTTCGAAAAACTTTCGTCAAAACATGGCTTCCGTAAACACTGAAGAGCTGAAAAGGGAGATAAATCGTAAAAATGCAGAGAGAAATGCAGACGACGCACCAACTAATCATCGTTAAATAGTACTGGTAAGTTTCATAAAATCGTTAAAACCAACACAGATAGACTACCAGAGCCTCTTACTAATCCTAGATCTACAAAAATACCGTATTTTTCTTGAGCGTTCGGGTATAATTCGACCTGTGTATCCGACTGGTCAAAGACCTCCAAAATGTTTTGTTCCATGTAAACAAACAACAAAAGGCTTTAAGATGAGGGATAATATGAAAACTACAACATATATATTACCCTAGATCGAATCTGAATACAAAAATAGCATTCCCACCTATCCTCTCGCTGACGGCAAAAAAAAAGTATGGAACGCCGTTTCTGTCATAAATTCGTTACGTGAACAATGTAATATGTTGTAAATTTAAAGTTTTACAAGAAAAACAAAATGTCTAACTGCACAATGTAATTATACAGATTCTACTACTTAAAATATGTAATTGATGATTAAAAAAATGATAAAAACATAATCTAAAATAAATAAAATAATGAAATAAAATAACAAAGAAGTAATAAATAGATTTTGAAATATTCTCTGAATTTAAATAAATTTGTTGAAATTATAAAATGAGCGTGATGTATTTGGAATGAAAATACTTGGCTTTATTTTCTTTATTTTTTATAGGTACGTTTGATTAAAATAGAGGATTTAAAAAAAAAATCGAATGTTCAAAGAAAACCTATTAATTATAATTTTATGAATTTGTAGGTACATGTAGTGGAGGCGCGTAGCTGCCCTTACGCAAAAAATCAATTGCTTGCACATCATTTCGG
>MJUT01061709.1:329699-341172 GCA_002080005.1 Gigantidas platifrons
TAAAAAAAAAAAACATTCTTTAAAGTTTTCATGAATTTGTTAAAATAAATTATTTCAATCATATAATTTCTCTTCATCCCACACTGTTGGTCATCAAGTTATCTGTGAACCAAACAGAAATTAATTATCATTCATTAATTCCCATAAATTTTTTACTTCTAATAACAAATTTGTTTTTATAACATGGGGTTGCACTTGGCATCAAGTTAATTTATTTGTCAAAGTATCAATAGATTTATGATGTTCCTGTGAAATATAATTCTGTTTAACATACAAAAACACAGGATATGAAATCTCATCCTTCCTAAAAGAAAACATTAAAATACACCATAATGTTACCATGGTTACCATCTGCAGTGTCTCTGCAATTACTGTGGTACAACATTAAATTGTCACAACTTAATTATGCCTCATTGTAGACTAATTATGATTATGATTTTACAAAATGAAACTAGCAGAGACCTTGAACTCTTACTGATATTTTTAATAATAATTTCTAAAATATAGCATTCTCACACCTTTCAAGTAACCGGCGGAAAGTTAATCCTTTTCACACATCTTTCACACAAAAGAATATATTATTGAAATTAAGGTAATTTCTATTATTATATAGATATCGATGAAATACCGTGATTTCCGAGTTAAATAAAAACGATAATTTCATTAGTGAAATTACCATTTTTATTTTCACTCTCGCTATTTTTCCCGCCATTTTTCGATCCGGAACTTTTTTTTTTTAGAATATTATATGGAGTGATGTCCCTTTGCTTCATTTCATTGACATATTGTTAGTTTCATTTATGATAAAGGAAAGATTTATAAAATAAACAAAAGGATATCTTAATCTAGTATTTCATTACGATACAATAAAAAGCAGGTAAATTTGGCAAACATTGACATGTTTTAATACTTTTCATGGCAGAATTATGATCTAAAAACATGTGGTCTCGGTAGAAAGA
Organism: Gigantidas platifrons; assembly: GCA_002080005.1. Taxonomy (NCBI): domain Eukaryota; kingdom Metazoa; phylum Mollusca; class Bivalvia; order Mytilida; family Modiolidae; genus Gigantidas; species Gigantidas platifrons. The sequence goes on from MJUT01061709.1 coordinate 330,659, forward strand.
ATATTTCCAACAGTAGGATAAAACTTTAACCACTCCCAAAAGATCGTCTGCTATAAATTAAATCCAAATAACAGTGTTCGTTCTATTGCTTCTTGTGAAATGAATCCAAATTTTTCACAGCTTTCGTCAACCACAAGTACTAGTTCAATGACTTCTGACACTAAGATGTCATCTCGTTTTTTATGGGAACACTTACATTCACGGAGGAACTTTTAATTTCAACAATCCTAAGTCTAGTCAGAAAAGACAAAGTGATGATTCCGGACTACAAATAGCAAAAACTAAATATCAAAGAATCCTACCTTTATCGTTTAGTGTTTCCGATTCTGAGTGAACTTTAGTCCAGTTTCCTTCCGTTATAATCCGTTTGAATTACACATTTAACGTTTGAACCGTTTGGACCCACATTTAACGATTTACATTTCCTAGCTGTTATATTGTTAAATTACTTGTTTTCTAATTATATCATCCATCGAATTTGAAATAGTTTTGGTTTTGTTAACGACCAAATATTGGTATGCATCCGACTTCTTTCACAAAACATTCTTCCCACAAGAGTACAAATGAAATGTACATATAGTACAAATGAAACATACATCAAGTGTCAATAAATAAAATTGTGTCTTTCAAGGTCGAGTGCATACTATGGTCACAAAGTTTACAAGTAACCAACATGGAAATTATATTCCTAATCGAAATATGTGCACATGAATTTATTTATTTACAAAATTGAAAGCATTAGACAAACTTTTCAGTCAACGAGTAGCCAAGGACACAGTTGTATATTAATGCGCAATTAAGAAATAAACACACGCAATGCAGATGAAAGAAAATATCAAATTTATTGACTCAAAACAGTCTATATATTCTAAACTTCATATATATGGTAAATTAAAGTCGGAAATTAAACTAGAGCAATACTTATTAGAGATATCAAATTTTAAAACTCGTCAATTGTTTACTAAATTTCGTGTTAGTGACCATGAACTAGAAATAGAAACCGGAAGATATCAAAATATTCCCAGAGATAAAAGACTATGTAAATTTTGTAACTCTAATGAAATTGATGATGAATATCACTTCTTGTTAAATTGTAATAAAAATAAATTGCCAAGAGATCAATTGTTTTTATTAATAAATCAATTAAATCCACATTTTATACAAGATCAACCACTCCAAAAATTGAAACAAATTTTAAATCCTAATTTTGAACTTTTGTCAGCTGTGGGAAACTTTTTGAAGCAAGGTATATATTTGCGAGGGTAAAGTCCACGTTGGCCAAGGCTTTGTCATTTTATTTGTATATTCGTGATTTGTATTGTTTTGTTTAGTTTGTATTTGCTTGGCCCCTATGGGCGTAATTTTGCAAATACAGATTATATATTAAACAGTATAACTAACTTCGATGTCCGATTACCAAAGATATGTCACTCATGACCGCACAACACTGATAATTCACTCGTGCGCTTCTCGCATTCGTGAATTATCAGTTGTGCGGTCATTCGTGACATATTTTTGGTAATCGAACATCACAGTTAGTTATACTATAAGTATTTCATTAAAACGTTACCTTTAGATGCATAATTGATGTTTGTTTATCTCTGTTAACCTTAAAACTATCTTTCCACTTCATTTACTTAATAAATCAATATTGACACATATCATATCCATTAACAATGGTCAACAACAGCAATTAAGATCAATTTTATGCATACATGATACCGATAGATACAAATTATCAGCAAGTGTAGCTGGAAAAAGCATGCAATTATTATGTTACACCCATCACAATCAAAACAAATAGCCCGGGTGGCTCGATGAGTTAGGTCATTGGATCTAACACCACCAATACGGCGTGGGTTCGCGCCCGGCTTTGTAAATTACAAAAAGGGTGCATTCGACTCACAAATGAGAAAGTTTAACAGTGCTTGCCATGGTCGGTGTTTCTCTCCGGGTACTCCGGCTTTCTCCACCACTAAAACTGGTCGCCATGATATAGCTGAAATCTTGTTGAAAGTGGCGTTAAAACACCAAAAATCAAATCAAATCAAAATAAAATATAAAAATTATTGAAATTATAAAAGAATACTTTGAACATAAAATCTCGGGTTTTTTTGAGGTTTTTTTTTAGCTCACCTGACCAAAGGCCATGTGAGCTTTTGTCATGGGTAAGCGTCCGTCCGTTAGCTTTTCACATTTAACTCTTCTTCTCTGAAACCGCTGAACAGATTTCAACCAAACTTGCCATAAATGTTCATTGGATGGTCCTCTACCAGATTTGTGTTTTTGGTGTAGATAGGAAATTCAACATGGCTGCCAGGGCCAATAATGTGTTCTGATTGGTTGAAACCTTGAAAATCTTCTTGTCAGAAACCACTAAACCAATTGAATTGTGACTTTGCAGGAATGATCATTGGGTGGTCCTGTACTAAACTTGTGAATCGTTTGCCGATCGGAGATTCAAGATGGCCGCCATGACTCGACTTAGTTTAACATTGGACCCTATGGGAATTTCACATTTTCATCTTTTTTTATAAAACCACGAAACAGATTTGAACCAAACTTGGCAGAAATGTTCATTAGATGGTCATATGCAAGATTTTTGTTTTTGGCGCTGATCGGAAATCCAACATGGCTGCCAGGGCCCATAATGTGTTCTGGTTGGTTGAAATTTTAAAAATCTTCTTGTTAGAAACCACTAAGCCAATTGAATTGTGACTTTACAGGAATGATCATTGGGTGGTCCTGTACTAAACTTGTGAATCATTTGCTGATCGGAAATTCAAGATGGCCGCCATGACTCGACTTAGTTTTAACATAGGACCCTATGGGAAAATTGTTTAAAAGTCTTCTCCTCTGAAACCAGCAAGTCAATTTAAAGCAAACATAGCATGAACGGTCCTTAGGTGGTCAACTTTCAAAATTATGTCCTGTGAGCCCGACCTCCATCCAAGATTGCCGCAGTCAGTGGACATAGTTTTAACATAGGACCCTATGGGAAAATTGTTTAAAAGTCTTCCCTCTGAAACCAGTCAGCCAATTTAAAGCAAATATGGCATGAATGGTCCTTGGGTAGTATACTTTTAAAATTGTGTCCGGTGACTACTACCTCCATCCAAGATGGCTGCCATGAGCAGACATAGTTTTAACATAGAACCCTATGGGATTTGAATAGTAACTTAGATGTATTCGGCATGCAGACATTCTTAAGAGGACGGACTTAGTTATGTCAAGTGAGCGATACAGGCTCATCTGAGCCTCTAGTTTGTTTGTTTTTTTATTAACAAGACTGAAAGTCGCAATTATCATGAATCCATTTAATTGTCAATTCAAACTCTAATTGACCATCTGTCTTCTATCTACTCATCTTTGGGACGACATCATTCGTTTTATCTTGTGATGATGGTTTTCGTCTGATGAAAGGGGTGATGTCCCTAGAACGGAATCTGGACTCGGATAGTCTCTGAATCGAATAGGACGCTGGATATTTCGTCGAGATCTGCGCAAAGGCACTGTTGGTTGATCAGACTCTGTAGAAGTTGGGGAATTGTTTGTGGTACTTTGATTATCATCATTATCACTTGTATGTCTTAAATGTGGAGTAGGTTTAGGCAACAACAATTTTCTTATCTTTTGGGGGGGGGGGGGCTGCGATTTTCATTGTGCTCGTAATTTTTTTTTTTAATTTTTCCTATCATGTGGAACCGAAATATATTTTTCCATAAAAACAATCCATTGACTACTCAAATTCAGCAGCGCAATATTTTTCTTCTAGCCGGTGACAGCATTATTTTTTTCAGCTACAATGCAAAATCTAAAAAACATTTCGGTCAGCTAGGGCATTAACATATTTTTTTCAAATTGATTTTACATCATTTCGATCAATTTCAAGTTTTATATATAGCTGCTTTAAGTAAACCTGTGTATCTGGTGAAAGATCTTTAAAATCTATTACACTTGGGTTTGACAATGGATACTGAGGACGACGACCAACCTCAAAGGGTGAATAATTGGGTGCGTAGTGATGGTCCGACAGCTCTAGTCCGACAGTTCGATGGTCCGACAGTTCGATAGTCCGACAGTTCGATAGTCCGACGGTTCGATAGTCCGACAAATTTAATAGTTCATGTATATATTCTGAAATTTTTTGGAAGGGTCCGTGCATTTAGGGGTGGGGGTTCGAATGTGGAGGAAAATACAATTCTGACGCCAAAATCAGTCTAGATTTTATTTTTAAAATTAAAAGGAGGGGGCGTTCACATCCCTTGCATCCTTACTCCTGTGTACGGGCCTGGTATTGTCAATTTTGATTAATATTTTCTTATTTCCATGTAACAGTAAGATCGTGCAACCCTAGAATAAACTTTTTTTTTCGTGTTTATGGGTTCGTCACTGGCAATGTATTCCCGAAAATAGTTTTCCATGAAAAGCATTGTTGGGGGACATTCAAAAAGGTGATACCAAATTTAGTGCGTACGACATACGCATGTTTCTGGAATATAAGTGATGATTTGACCTATTCCTCGAGAAGGCATCGTGAAACCCTGTACGTTCTTGCTCTTAATAGAGTGATGGGATTCAAGAGATCTTTCCAGAAGGATGTAGCGTAATTGGTTGTGGATTTCCGACGATACCGCTCGGCAAATAGGACAAATCGTGTCCGTAATCTGGACTTCTGTTGCGCTCCTTGAGATACCTGGGGGGCCGGGTGGCTCAATGAGTTAGGGCTCTGGATCTAACAACTCATTCAAGCCTATCACCAATACGGCGTGGGTTCAAGCCCGGCTTCGTAAATTACAAAAAAGGGCGCACTCGACTCGCAGTCGCATGTGATAAAGTTTACCAGTTGCTTGCCCATGCATATGGTCGGTGGTTCTCTCCGGCTTCCTCCACCACTAAAACTGGTCGCCACGATATAGCTGAAATATTGTTGAAAGTGGCGTTAAAACACTAAAAATCAATCAATCAATCAAATCATTGAGATACATCAACTACACACAAGACTTCGGAGCATGAACGGGGGACTATTAAATTATGAACGGCAGAACTATTAAATTTGTCGGACTATCGACCCGTCAGACTATCGAACTGTCGGACTATCGAACCGTCGGACTATCGAACTCGGGCTGTCGGACTATCGAACTGTCGGGACTAGCGATCGGTCCCCGAATAATTTGTGCTGGAATTGACACACGAGTTCATTGAAAAAACAATTGCATGCAAAATATCGTGCCAAGATTTCCCTTGTCGTATATATGGAGTCATTCTCTCTTAAAGAGTTCTGTGTGATCTTTCACATGCTCCTAAACTGATGGGCAAAACTGAATGTGAACTCTTTGAGGAACATATTCATCAGCTTACACAATTCCTTTCCTAAACTGATGGGCAAAACTGAATGTGAACTCTTGAGGAACATATTCATCAGCTTACACAATTCCTTTCCTAAACTGATGGGCAAAACCGAATGTGAACTCTTGAGGAACATATTCATCAGCTTACACAATTCCTTTCCTAAACTGATGGGCAAAACTGAATGTGAACTCTTGAGGAACATATTCATCAGCTTACACAATTCCTTTGTACTTTTTGCAATGAATTCTGAACCTTGATCACTTAAAATTATTAGGATGGAACTGCCATCTTTAGGTTTCTATATACACGTGTACATTGAAAGACATGTTCAACAATATTGGCGGAATAAACGACAAAGTTTCAAAAGCCACAATATAGAAAGTTCCTCACAAGGGTGAATTCCATCTTTATAACAACAGAAAGAGTAACTACAGAAGGAATGTTTTCGTTTTCCTTGTTTACGGGATTGAATTAAAGTCATTTGATAAACTCGGGGAATGCACATGAAAAAGCCGGTTAAAATCACGAATGTATACTGATTCAACCACAGGGACTCGGATAACTATTTCTGACAAATATGCGATCTCTCACTCTGGCAATGGCAATCTCGTATAAAATATCAAAAGGGAAACATCGAGTTGCATACCGCCTTTTTTCAAAATCATAATTTCGTCTGATCTTTGCCCAGAAATATTGGTCACTGGCTATTAAAATGTCAGGAATTGAATAAATTTTACATATATACATATCTTTGCTACTGATTTTGTTTGAATAAAGAGGAAAAATCAGTAGCAAAGATATGTAAATATGTAAAAATTTATTCAATTCCTGACATTTTAATAGCCAGTGACCGATATTTCTGGGCAAAGATCAGACGAAATTATGATTTTGAAAAAAGGCGGTATGCAACTCGATGTTTCCCTTTTGGTATTTTATACGATATTGCCATTGCCAGAGATCGCATATTTGTCAGAAATAGTTATCCGAGTCCCTGTGATTCAACAAGTCAATTTGCGCGTGAAGAATACAATCATCACTTTTTAATTGTTCTGGGTTGGAATGTCCTTTGAATTTATTCCAACATTAAATTGAATATAAGTCGGAAGTTCGATAAATACTAGTTTAACATTGTCAAAGTCTTTGGCAGATATACTTACTATGTGCGGGTCGTGTGCAAAGCGTCGTGCCTCCTCTGAGTCTGGTGAAGAAATACAATTGCTTAAAAACGGAATTTTATATACAGACGAATTTGTACGAGAACGAAGAGAAATAAAGCCTTCTTCATCTTTTTCTGTCAAATCACAGGTTCCTAGCCAAACAAATAATGTTATTCCGTTAGCGTGTCTGTAATAATTTCGGCACTTTATTCCGTATAATTTCTAAATGTTTGGAATATTGTCTGCTTTGTATATATGTTTTTGTATAATTGTATGCCATCAACCCCTTGTGGTAAAATTGTGCATTTCAAAGTAAATAATAATATTGAATTGACGGACAAAAGAACCACTCAATGTTATTTTCAAAACTCACTTGATCAAACAAATATCGTCCTTTACTATCGGAAAAAAAAAATGGACAGCGAGAGGCAAAATTCAAACTCGTTGGAATGTCAAAATTCCTCAGTTGCTTATGAAAATTATTCATTTAAAACTTTAAAACGGTTCTCCACCATATTAGACCTACAATTTAATCTGCCAGGTCTAAATAAATAAAACACCATGTTCAAATTAAACTACTGTATCAGCCAACTAAATAACATATATATATATACAATCAAACATAAAAACAAGAACTAACTATAACTAACCCAGATTACACGTGCTTATCTCTAATTATCATCATGAATATGCATCATTTCCCTAAGCAGTAAGGAGGCGTGTCGTTAACCATGCAAACACATATGGTTACATCTATTAATCACATACCAATCTACAGCTGTTCTGAATTCACTAACCAGTATCAGAATCATGATTATAACTCATCATATCTGAGCTGTCCAGATGCAACATTGGCTTTGTAGACTGCTACAGGACTGTCTGAGATTGAGTCTTTTGAAGAGTTTCCTATTTGTGGGTGTGTTGATGTAGCATTGCTGGCAGCTATAATATAAGTATAATAGATACAACAAGGTATGAAATTACCAATATACATGTACACAGGATGCATGGTAATCAAAAAAGAGACTTTGGCCTATTTTGCATCATATTGTTTCATTACCAGCAAAAGGCACTGAATATCAATTCAATTTCATTACAAAAAAATAGGTTGAACAGTCAAAAATGTGTAAGGTTCGTATTCTAAATCCAATTTTATTATGTATTTCAATCCAAATAGCTGGCAAGTAGATTGAAGTCATTTTCAGCATATTCATAAATACAATGATGGAGAACTTTTTAGCTCACCTGGCCAAAGACCAAGTGAGCTTTTGCCATCACTTGGCGTCCGTCGTCTGTCCGTCCGTCGTAAGCTTTTTAAAAAATCTTCTCCTCTGAAACTAATAGACCAATTGTACCCAAACTTGATCTGAATCATCACTAGGGTGTTTAGTTTGAAAATTGTGTCCGGTGATGGCATGCACCAATCAACATGGCTACTGTTACTAAAAATAGAACATATGGTAAAATTGCAGGTTTTGGGTAATAACTCAGAAACCGTTAGTAATATCTAAAATCTGACATGGAGTAAAAATGTGCAGCATGTTAAGATCTACCTACCCTGAAATTTTGAAGTGAATCCTATTACCCATTTTGGAGTTATTGCCCTTTTTTCATCAAATTTTCAAAATTTTAATACTTTTTGTTCTTTATTTAAAAAACTATAAGAGATTGCTTTTAAGTTTAAATTATAAAAATGTGCAGCATATCAAGATCTACTTGCCCTGCAATTTTGAAGTAAATCTGATTAACCATCTGGGAGTTATTGCCCTTTTTTCATCAAATTTTTTTAAAATTTTAATACTTTTCTTCTTATATTTCAAAAACTATAAGAGATAGATGTTAAGTTTAAACTACAAACATGTTCAGCATTTCAAGATCTATCTACCCTGCAATTTTGAAGTAAATTTGATAGCCCATCTTGGAATTATTGTCCTTTTTTCATCAATTTATTTTTTTATTTTAATACTTTTCGTCTTTTATTTCAAAAACTATAAGAGATAAAGGTTAAGTTTAAATTACAAAAATGTGCAGCATGTCAAGATCTGCCTATCCTGCAATTTTGAAGTAAATCCCATTACCCATTTTGGAGTTATTGCCATTGGGTGAGCTATTGCCATCACTTTTCGTCCGTCATCTGTCGTCCGTCCGTCAACATTTCACATTTTAATCTTCTCCTCAGAAACTACTGGGCCAATTGCAACCAAACTTTGGTGGAATGGTCCTTGGATGGCCCCCTTCCAAAATTATGTCCGGTGTTCCCGACTTCAAACCAAGATGGCCACCAAGCTAAAAATAGAAAAAAGGGGGGGGATGACATTTCAATTGTCTATCTGCAGCTACATGGCAATGAGTAGTTTAACATATATTACGGGTTTTTCTGTGAAATTTTTCTTTCAGCCGATTTCTACCGATTATGCAAATTAGGCATATTTTGTACTTTTTGTCTATTATTTCAAAAACTATAAGAGTTAAATTCATCTGCATACATGTTCAGCATCTCAAGATCTACCTACCCTGCAATTTTGAAGTAAATCTGATAACCCATCTTGGAGTTATTGCCCTTTTTAACTCACCTGACCCAAAGGGTCATGTGAGCTATTGCCATCACTTGGCGTCCGTCGTCGTCGTCGTCCGTCGTTAGCTTTTCACATTTCAATCTTCTCCTCAGAAACCACTGAGCCAAATGGAACCAAACTTGGCAGGAATGTGCATCAGGAGGTCCTCTATAAAAGCTATGCTTTTTGTTTCGATCAGGAATTCAACATGGCGGCCAGGGCCAATAATGTGTTTTGATTGGCTCAATTTTCAAAGATCTTCTTGTCAGAAACTACACAGCCAATGGAATTGTTTTATGGTGTGAAGGATCCTTGGGTGGTCCTCTACCAAAATTATGTTTTTGGTGCAGATTCAAAATCCAAGATGGCCGCCACAGCAGGATGAAGTTTAACATTGGACCCTATGGTAAATACTTTCAAAGATCTTCTAAGAAGCCACAATGTCAATACAAATGATCTCTTGCAGAACTGTTCCTTGGATGGTCCTCTACCAAAATTATGTTTTTGGTGCTGATCTGAAGTCCAAAATGGCCGTCACTGCGGGACAAAGTTTAACATTTGACCCTATGGGAAATACCTTCAAAGATCTTCTAAATCTGTTTTCTGTGGAAAGAAAGATAACTCCAATTTAATCTGTGGAAAGTACTTTAGTATAATACAGTTAAAATGAATCTTTAAATTCTCCCTCTTGACATCGTCCGAATTTAAATTATTTCTATTCTCTATCCATTGGCTAAATAAGAGACCAATCAGTATATATAGGATTGTTTGCTCGCAGTAACTTCATATTTTTTATGCGAATGCAAAATTTTATTAATTAACAATAGTGATACAAATAATATTTTAAATTATTACATAAATCAAACATTGTCAAAGTAATCAATGCAGGACTTCAACACCTCCTTTTCCTCAAGTCACTGTGAGCAATCTCGATACAATATCGTATAAATGTCCCATTTTATACCCCCATTTAATTAACCGCCAAAGCGTATCCCCTGCAACTACATGTAATACCATACAAATGATACATATCAAACAGACCCATCATAAACTGACAAACGAACAGACCGCATTAAAAATGGAAAACCCCAATAGACACAAATAGAAATACATGTATAAAAAAAATGTGATCGAGATACCCACCCTAAACCGTATATATTTATGATCAGGGTGACTAGGCAAATTAAATGCCTTATAGCTCAGGCCCCCGGGAGATGGGGATCATACCCCACCCCCTACCTGAAGTGAACTTTTTAATGGTTGAGATCCCTACCCCTAAACCATATATATTTTTGATCAGGGTGACTAGGCAAATTAAATGCCTTATAGCTCATGCCCCGGTGGGGGGGTCATACCCCATCCCCTACCTGAAGTGAACTTTTTAATGGTTCAGATCCCCACCCCTAAACCATATATATTTATGATCAGGGTGACTAGGCAAATTAAATGC
>MJUT01061709.1:349530-360496 GCA_002080005.1 Gigantidas platifrons
TTCATAATTTAGTTTTTATTTCAAAATGATCTGTGAAAGTTCAACTGCAAATCAACATCGATATCTGGTACCTTGTGTACATACAATTTTATACCTTTACATACGGAATTCAGGCTTAAATAAATCGTAAACCAGTTTCAAAAACTGATATATCTGATAACGGCAAAGTACAACAATGAGCAACAACGGACTTATAACACTTTCCCGGCAGGAAGTATCGGATACCGATCAGCATGTCACTTTCCCGTGGTTTTTTTTACTTTCTCCGGGAAACGTGAAATGGGAATTTTCATGCATTGCACAGCGTTTATCATGCATATCAGATGGATTTTTTTGTCCAGATCAAGGTTTAAGCCAAGAATTAAAAAAAAAGTGTTAAGTTCAAGCTCATATGTCCTTCATCCTATTTATTCAAACAGAAGGGTGTGAGTTGTCAGATAGTTTATATATCTCCTCCACCCATGTATTAAAGTTTGTAAAATGTTTTTGTTCTACATTATTTTTCACACTGGATTTTGGCGCATAGTTCTGTCATTATGGCCCATTCATATCAAAAATGTCCCATTGACAAGGAAGGGAAGGGGGCCATAGTCCCATTGAATTTTTTTTAATCCCAATCACTGTGTAACTCGTGAATATCTAGGTCAAGTTCGATAATGATGATTTTTCAACAACTCTAACCAGAGTTACTCCCCTTTTTTACTTCAAAATGGTCCTTGGGTGGTCCCCTTTCAGAATTACTTAAGTCAGGTGAGTGATGCAGGCTCACCTGAACCTCTAGTTTACAGTAGTTTCAAAATTTAATCTTACGATATAACCTTGGCGTCTGGGGACCAGTGGCCAACGGCCTTTTATACACTTTGGTATGTCGATTTCATGCAAACAAGGGAGTTTATTGATTTCTAAATAGACCACCCCCATGTCCGCCCAGAACACTGCCATTTTGACAAATGATGGTAAACAATCCTTAATAAATACAAATCGGGAGCACTGTTTTCAATAAAACTCCTTCTATTCATTGAAAAATATTTATATTATCACATGATGAGAGAAGAGAGGAGTTTGAAATGTAAATTCGAGTCTTGACCGCCCATAATAGGTGGGATTATGAAGGTCAAAAGGGCTAATCGATTAATGTCAATTATTGATGAAAAATGAGTGATGCCTCTACAAAAAGTCGATACTTTATCAATGATTAGTATTTAGAACAAATATTTTCATTTTATACCTGTAATTACAGGGGTTGAAAATTCCTTAAGTCCGACGCCCGGGACTAGAAAATTGAAACTTCGGGCTTGCCATTTTCCCATGGAAAAAGCCCGTCGGGCATGCCTTTAATCAAATAAAAACTCCACTTTTTTCTAAACGAATTGTTTTCAATTCAAATCACATGCAAGTTTTTGTCAATCGTCTCATTTCACTGTAAATAAGTACTGTAAAAGCTAGGGGTGTGGAAATATTGAAAATATTCTACATGTCCCCGGGCAAGTTATCTGAAAAAAGTTACTTGTCCGGACGAAATCCTACTTGTCCTGTTTTTTTTGTTTTTTTGTTTTTTTTATAAACATTTGATACTTGCAAACACAGTTGTGAACTAAAAAAAGTAAATTGAACTTGTTTATATTTTCTATTACATCATTGCTAAAATTTGAAATGTTACACAAAAATCCCTGTCTAAGTGATCACTGCCCAAATGAAGACCATTTTAAATTTGAATTTCATATAGGAATGTGCAGTCAGAGAATATCCGGGTGTTTATAGATACAAAATAAGCTATTGAAAAAAATTCTCATATCAATCAAGTTAATTTTGATTAACCTTGACTATGGCTTTATCCATCAAACCGTTTTAGTTGTGTCTCCATGGGCATGGGAAGATAAGTATCCATTCTGTCCACGATTTTGCAAAAAAAAAAAAACATTAATGATTTCCGGTCAGCAAAATCAAAATATTTCCTGTACGGCTGTAGATATTGCAATATGAGACAATATCAGAATCCAGCAGTAGCCATGTGAAATTGGCTGGCCATTTTGACTGAACAGTCCGTTGCCGCTGTTGGGTGTTTTTCCACAAATTATGTGTCTTTTCCCGCTAGAGTTTACCGTTTGTTAACTTTCTCATTGTGAACAAAACCTTTCCAGCTTTTTTTTATTATTAAATATTTATCCATTGTAACGACTGCAACCCGATTTGTATTATACAATGTATGTTCACGGATGTTAGGCCCTGTTTTTTACGAAAAGCCATGGACAAGCAAGGAAACGTCACATTCGGAACATCAATAAAAACCTGTTACACGATCCCGGTTTTCGTTAAGTAAATGCAGTACAATTATCATTGCAATCGGGTCGTAATACTCAACTTAGAGCTTGTACAATTCTGGTTATTTTTAGCTGCTTTCGGAACACCACTGACGCGATGGTTTCCAATAAAAAAAAAACACATAAAACATTTATATAACCGTCAATATTTTACGATATATCATTTGAGAAATTGTCTTTCCAGAATACTTTAATAAAAAATTATTTTTATTTGTTGATATTTACTTGTCCCCGGACAAGCTAGCCAGGAAAATCTACTTGTCCGGCAGGTTCTCTGTACGAGTCGGGCGAGTCGGGCATGGCAATTCCACACCCCTGATACCTATGTAAAGTCAAGCGTTGGAATAACATTGATCAATCATGTGTTTATGTTGACAAATTTCGAGAAATATGTCGTTGTTTAATTTTAACTTTAGTAAAAAAAAAAGCGGAAAAACGGAAAGCGGACGACGAGCCAACTGATCCCGACACTTCCAGAAATAAAGATCTTAAGTATGATAGGGAGAAACGACGAGAATATTTCAAAACTTGTATCAATGACTGACACTTTATTGTAATTGAACAACGCAACCCGATAGTTGTAAATTACTTTTTTTTTTAGTTGAATATTATATATAAATCCTTGCACTGTGTCTTCTTTACTGCAAAATATAATTTCAATTTTATCCTACAAATTGGGACTTGGCAAATCACTGATCGGGCTTGGGTTAAAAAAGTTGAAAAAGCCCTGGGCTTGGGCCTGCCCAAAGAAATTTTCAACCCCTGAATTATGGTTTTATATACTTACAAATACTGGTTTAAACTGTTGAAGCGATGAAAAGTTCCACCCGATTAATCAAGGCACGTGCATCGTGAACAAATTGCACTATGGGTAATCTCGCCACGCAACATACTTGCATACAATCTATGTTAAATCTCCCAAGATTCATATCCTTCATACTATATAAATCCTTGTGTATATATAGTGCTGAAGGCTGCAATCCCTCTAGTTCTACAATCAGATGGTATAAGTAGATGTTCTGCAGGTTATAAACTAAATTATGTATGATCTCATTCATCAGAACAGTTTTTGCTTTTGCGCACCTCTGTTCAAGGGATTCCAATTTTAAGTTGGAGATGTTACTGCTCCTGGTTCTCTGTCTTGAAAGTTGTTCGATACAAATTATGCAGCTCTTCGCTGTACAGAGTCTATTTAGGATATCTGGCTTTTGTTGTATGGGTCCCATACAGCACTTGCATATTAAATGGATGGTCTCACTTGTTGTGTATGCAGCTGCTTTTACTTCTTTCGGACATGCATGTATATTACGCCTGAGGAAGCTGATGGTACGATTGGCTTTGACTGTGATATTACTGATATGATTTTGCCTAGCTCAGGTCATTGCTAATGGTGACGCCTAGATATACATAAAATTACAAGTGAAGTGAAATAAATGACATCAGAAAATAATATCTGACTAATTTGGATAGCCTAAGCTTTTACAGTGAAAGTCTATTAACAAGCAATGATATTGTATAATTTCAGACTAATTTACCAGTGTTTAAAGTAAAAGAATCTGGTGTGCGAAGGAGATACAGTGATTTTGAATGGTTAAGAAATGAATTAGAAAGAGATAGTAAGGTAAGAAAATTATGTAATTATCTTCTTCAGCTTCTTGAAAAATTGAGGAGAATATTTTTTTGTTTATTAATTTTTTTTCCCAGTAGTCAGGATTTTACAGTTCCAATGCCTCACGCCACCTGACTAAAATGTATGTGCCCCAAATAAATAGTATCCTCCCCTTTAGTGAGTTTGGAATCAAATATCAAACATCAAACCCTGTATGGGTCAAATTTCAGGAACATGAAAATTCTATAATTAAGTTTATTTGTAAATTGCTTCTTTACAGATCGTTGTACCACCACTTCCTGGTAAGGCATTAAAACGACAGTTGCCATTTAGAGGGGACGATGGAATCTTTGAAGATGAATTTATTGAAGAAAGAAGGAAAGGACTCGAACAATTTATAAACAAGTAAGTTCTCAGTTACACTGAAATTTACTCAGAGCTGCAAAACTTTAAAATTTACCATAATTATGGTTGCATAATGTGCACCGCTCTTGGCCTTGAAAATCTCCAGAAAAAAACTAGTTCGTGTCTATAATGCGCATAGACTTTAAAAAAAATCGCCGTCGGAAATGCAAGAATTAAATATCAATTTTATATATTTTTCAGTCCTTTGAGCATGTTTCATTTAGTGGTAGAATTTAAGAACCATTTATCTCTTTTCATCTTCAATAAAGTTGCAAAATATGAAATGTTTTGGGTTTTATTGGCGTTTTCATATGATGTTTTTATTATCCGGATGTTGTGTAATGGATTCTAAATCTAGTACAGCATGGGTAAATATAAGTTTAAATTCCGGATCTGAACGTATATTAACGCAGTTGATAGTTAAAGATGATAGAAAATAATGATATAGAATAAAGAAAGGCAAACAACTGTCACTTATTATGTCATTGTTAAACATTGCTAAGCTTGTGAGGAGTTGTAGAAAATATGGTTGTTACATACATCAAAGAGTGCCGACAATCCGTTATTTTTTTGTATTTTTAAAATTGACCAAATAATTAATGATCGTGAATGAACTACAAAAAATGCCTTTTATTTAGTGATGAAATAGCATCTAAGCCATGCAATCATAACAGATTGTTGTAATTTTTTGTTAATCGGATTTAACTTCACCTGGGAGCAATCAAGCTAATTAGACTTGACATACTTGACAAATACATTTTATTGTTTCCTTTCTTTTTATTTCAATCACTATAATCTTGTGTAAACACAGTTTGTCAGTCTAATTATACACTAAGTAATTGTGACATCTTTGATCTTCACATGTACATTGAAATTATTGATTATTTTACACATGGCTAGACAGACGTTTATATTTAGCCCAGTTTATTTTCGTATCTATCAAAGGTAAATATTTTATTTACAAGTACAAAACAAAACTGCACTAGACAGTTTTAATTCTTCAATAATTAAAACATTGTAGATGCACTTAATTATTTTGTTGAATAGTGTCCAAACAATTTAAGAAATATTTAACTTTGCATGTTGACAATAGTAAACAAAAAAAACATGGCAGACATGTGATTTCCCGGTCTGAGAAAGAGTGAAACACATTGTTCTTGTTTATAATGCGCACCCCTCCGACAAAATAAAGAATCTGGGCAAAATCCTGTGCATTATACACCAGTAATTACGGTACTTTTGTAAAATAAATTAAGTTCTCTGCCTTTAAGCAAATGATGAGTGCAAATTAAGGATATTTCTGCCATGTGATTATACCCCCGCAAACAAAGTTTGGGGGGTATATAGGAATCACCCTGTCCATCCATGTACCTTGTAAGCGCAACTCCTCCTAAACGGCTTATTGGATTCTTATGAAACTTTACACACTTGTAGTACACTACCTGCAGATGTGCATGACGGAATATGGTTGCTGTCCAAAATTTAAAAGGGGAGATAATTCAACTTATACTTTCACGAAAAGGGGGGGCATGTACCTTGTAAGCGCAACTCCTCCTAAATGGCTTATTGGATTTTTATGAAACTTCACACACTTGTAGTACACTACCTGCAGGTGTGCATGAAGGAATATGGTTGCTGTCCAAAATTTAAAAGGGGGGATAATTCAACTTATACTGTCCACTTATTCTTTCCCGAAAAAGGGGGGAGCATGTACCTTGTAAGCGCAACTCCTCCTAAACGGCTTATTGGATTTTTATGAAACTTTAGTCACTTGTAGTACACTACCTGCAGATGTGCATGAAGGAATATGGTTGCTGTCCAAAATTTAAAAGGGGAGATAATTCAACTTATACTTTCAAGAAAAGTAGGGGGCATGTACCTTGTAAGTGCAACTCCTACTAAACTGCAAGCGGGGGATATCACTCAATGAGGTCACTCACAGTTCTAGTTTTTATTTAACATCACTTTTGAAAATCTGTAAAGATAACGGACATCATTTAGACATTAAATACAATATTTACACAAAGGATTCTCTGTATCCTAATTATACTACTGTCACCTCTTGGAGAAGACGTTTCTAAGTTGTTAAACTTGTGTCCTATCCAATTGTTTATTATTGAACAATGAAATATGTTTAAAGTACTGTCACCTCTGCTGTACCATTGGTTGATGAGATATCTCTCATGATGGATAAGCCACGCCTTCATACTCTGTCTTTGTTGACAAACATCACAGGCAGACAACAATGTAATTCAG
Organism: Gigantidas platifrons; assembly: GCA_002080005.1. NCBI lineage: Eukaryota > Metazoa > Mollusca > Bivalvia > Mytilida > Modiolidae > Gigantidas > Gigantidas platifrons. The sequence goes on from MJUT01061709.1 coordinate 356,122, forward strand.
TCAAATGGCATTAATTTGTAGTCCCTCAGTAAATTGGAGGAGACTATATTTTTTTTTGGAGGAAAAACAGATACCATATTATATTCATCTCGTGATATAGCTCAATTATTGCTAAATTGGCACTAAGCAATAATCATTCACTCACTGTAAAGAAAAACATGTTGAATATAGGGTACATGACATCAACGGTGAACCAGTAACAATCTACCAGTCAACATTACTGGACTCTAATGAAATGTGCATTTTTTTTTTTAATATCAGGTTTCAATTATTTCCAAATAATTAACTACCCAGAATTCATTTTTATTCGTAGAATATCAGTTTTCATGGTATTTGTTGGTACTATCAAATCGCAAAATGCACGAAAGGCAAGAGATGTTTTAAAGGGGCATTAGCTACGATTTTGACCAAAAAAATTTATATGCTTTGGAAATTGGTAAATAGCTTTAAAATGATGAAATAAAGGTAAATATTTCACATTAAACAGCTTATCGAACCACTTTCTGCCTTTTGAGAACGAAAATTACCATCGATTACTTATTTGCTTGCAAGCAAATAATTTGACCTAACTTTTTCCGTATGCAATTGACCTTACTAGTGACAGGTAAAAACGAATAATTTGTATTTTGTCGCTTATTAACTGCCAACTTGCATGGTTCTTTGTTCGTAATTAATGCCGACTAAAAGCAGATTCACAAATAATAAGAAATTAGTGCATTGTTGTACTGATTTAATGACGATTCGACAAACTCCGTAAAAAATGTCGATAATTAATAAGATGACGTCCATTTCTTGATCGATCTCAAAACACGAGCAGTTACACGTTTTTCCTCCAATGCGCTACATTTCATACAGAAACACGTTTCATTAAGGCATCAATCATATCTGATAGTTTTTGTGGGTAACAAAAATTTACGATTTGGCAGATAATGCCCCTTTAAGTCAACAAAATTTATCATTTTCCGCCAATCCATGAAAATGAATATCAACAAACATAAGTTTGAACCACAGTATATTTTGTAGGTACAGAATAGTCACAAATCTAAAAAGTAATAAATTTTAAATACCAATTATGTAATGATCCTTTTAATCAAAATATTAGGAAGTATATTTCCTGGAATGTTAATAATTGTGTTTATATTTATTTCAGAGTTGCCGGACATCCATTAGCACAGAATGAAAAATGTCTGCATATGTTTTTGATAGAACCTGTGATTGATAAAAACTATATACCTGGTAAAATTAGAACAACATGAAGTTACCAAAGGGAGGCAATCTATGTTGTAAAACTTCTGTACATTTTTATTCTTTTTTATAGATAATTAGACTTGTGCTGCAGTTGTAACATACATATTTATTATAGACATTTATTAAATGCATAAATGCATTTATTGTCAGTCACAGTAAAGCAAATATTTATCTGCCATTTCTAGATCAAACACAATGGTTGGAAATTAAATGTTTTATAATTTAGAATATATTTATATATAATTTGTTATATTGATTTTTATTACTTGAGTACAAAATATTCACAAATATAGAATACCATCTTCACTAGCCAATGGTTGCAATCCTCTTCCTTTCCTTTATAATGATTTCGTTATCGGCTAATCAGCAGCACAAGGCATTTAATTCACCTAGTGTCATAGCATGTACAGAGATAACTGAAAACACTATGTACGACCCCAACAAATATTCCGTGCTATTTTAACAATGAATCCATTATGGCAAAATCTAGACGTGTCCATTTTATTTTTACATTTTTTCCCAACAAATATTCTGTGCTATTTTAACAATGAATCCATTGTGGCAAAATCTAGACGTATCCATTTTATTTTTACATTTTTCCTGCAAAACACATGTTTTTGTAACATGCACTCTGATTAGATGTAGCTATTGCTAGCTGCATGTAGTTGTAACCCTCGCTGTGTGACCATGAAAATACGGCTAGTTGGCAGGGATTCTGTCAGGATTTTGAGACCATTCGATTAGTCACTTTTACGGAACAGAGGCGAATTGCTCTAAAGAAAATAATTGTCAAAATTAAAATGCAGTGCGCTGGCTGAATCACTGAAGTTGGACCCAAGGATGGGGGGGGTGGATCTTAACTTTTGGCTTGTGAAGATGCTAGAAAACTAAAGGGAAAAACTGAATGATTTGTTATGAATGTTTAATTTCTGTTAAATTTAATATTTTAACAATATATGATCAATTTATTTGTGTAGTTAAAATTATGATTTTATTTGATTTGTGAAAAAAAGGGATTTTTGTCTTGAGAAATATTAATCGTGGAAAGAAGTCTTACTCCTTACAATATTCTGAAAATTTATTTTTATGAACAAAATGTAAGGGAGTTGTTTGTTTTTTAAATGTACACAAATTATAAGTTAGAATGGAATGAAAATTGACAAAGATTTTATATTTAAGTTGCCTGTTTTTTTACTTTAAGGCTAGTAGTAACATTCTTTTTCGCTATTAATCCAATAACATTCACAAGTAAAGCAAGATCATTATTTTAGTTAACATTCCACTGGTATCGTAAAGAAAAATTCATACACTTTCAGTACAAATTGGCATTTTTTTTATATATTTTTTTTCAAATTTTGTAGTAAAATGGTCAGTTTTATTGTTTTTGTCGATTTGTTTAAAATTTCATTTAATGAAGAAGGAGAAGAAGAAAAAGAAAGACATTATATCGAATCAAAAAAGAATTTTATATTAATCAAGAATGACAAAACAATTATTGATATGCCCATTAATATTTTATTCCACTTGGAAGAGAGAGAGAAATGTAAAGTCCATTCTGTAACGTGGGTTGTGTGGTTATGGTTATGGTGTTTAATGCCACTTTCAACAATATTTCGGTTATATTACAGTCAGTTTTATTGGTGGAGGAAACCAGAGTAACCAAAAACTGATAATCTATATCACATAATGTTGTATCAAGGACACCTTGCCATAAGTGGGATTCGAACTCACAACTCTAATGGTGCTAGACACTGATTCCACATATAGTTGTAAATCCAACTACAATACGACCACGACTGCCCCTTGGTTACATGGTAACAGCTACGCATACATGTGCTGTTACTTTGAAAAAGACTTGTACAGAATGGTTTTACAGAATTAATATATAAAATTTGAAGTCTATACTATTGTTTAATGTATATAGAGATTATACATATGATATTTCTGTACATGTATTCTTAAAGAATGATCCCACCTTTTAGAATATTTCTGGTATTACAGTGTAGTTAATTCTTGAGGATTGAGTATAACATACAAATGTATATGGTCTATTATTATATACCTTGTACCTTCATGTTATGTAGAATGTACAATATGTCACCTTAGACGATTTTGGCTATCCTGTTTAAACACTTTGGTTTTCTTGCCTCTCAAAGACTTAGATTATTTTTGGCCTACCTATCTTTGATTTTGAGTGAACCTGATGAAGGTTATTCCAGAAACGGGTTGTGTGCACTAAATTAGATATTTATGTTTTTATTACATCAGACATAATGAAAAATGTATGTTTTCGTTTGATTAACTAATTACTTATATGGTTTTTGACGGCGACTTTCCAAATGGGAAATTGCGCCCATAAAAAAAAAATGTTGAATTTGAAAATTCTTATATTACTTACTTTATAAATATTTAATAATTATCGTGAGTTAAAAGAAAAGGATGGAGGATAAAATGGTGTTATATATGAACCAATATAGCCGTCATTAATACACTAAGCATTAGAGATATTGAAAAAATTTCTGACACATCCCAGTTTAATAGGTATAGTGTATCGTATTGAGTTGGGTGCTATGACCTTACTCTGGATACACATTAACCCTATATTGTTGTAAGTGAGGTACTTGACATCGATGATATCTCCGCACAAAAATTTCCAAAGTTGGTATTTTAATACAGAATAAAAAAAAAAGAAGAAAAATATAAGACTTAATAAATTAGTTAATAGACTAATTTGGTGTATTTAGGAGTTATACCAAAATGTATAATATTACTACGTACTGAAGCTGCCAGTTTATGTTTGGGTTGTTGCCCCTTGCTCAGTGCGGATAAACGGAAGCTTATAGTGCCTCCGCATGCCCACACTGGCCATGTGCCAACAAGGATCCCAAACACCACATGGCAGCTCGATATATAGACGATTACTTTTAGTTTGAGATATATGGATGTCAAGTCCTAACATGCTAAGGCAAATTGCTAGGATATATTATATATATATACATAATCCCAGATTAGTAAAATGGAAAGATGAATTTTACAAAAAAAATACACATTTCTCATCCGATAAACCTCGTGATGAGAGTATGTGCTTAGTATTGACTATGAAATATGATAACATACTTAAAAAAAA
>MJUT01061709.1:376666-390926 GCA_002080005.1 Gigantidas platifrons
CCATCAAGATGCAAAGAAACACTTAGATGAAAAGATACAGAGAAAAAAAGAAAACAAAGAACAGAAAAACTAAGACTTAAATGAAGAAAATGACCAACTTGATGATTCACTCCTTAAAGATAAACAAGAAAAACAAAGAATTGCAACAAGAAAATGGATGATGAAAATAAAGTTATAGACAGCAAATGATAAACCAATTACATCTCCTATTAGTAGATTCACCATATACTGCCAAGCTAAAAAGGTAAAAGAGATTTTGCCCAAAACACCTGTAAAAAAAAGTTGCAGTGATTGAGAAACTTATTGATTCTCCTTCTACCTCTGGTATTCTAGAGAAAAGAGGAGTAATAGTAGGTAAAGATGTAGATGTAAAGAAAAGGCTAGAAATAGCAGATGGCTATATGTGAAAACAGTAAGATAGAATATCTCTATCTCAGACCTAAAGCTATAGGGAACACAGCCAATCGATGAGAAAGTAAAGTATACTACCTTTGTACAAACAGCACTCATGTCAATTAGTAGAAAATATAATATCAGACTTGTGCTAGATATTGGGAAACACAACAAAAGAGGAAATCAGTGGACAACCTTAGAGGAGATTAAGAAAAGACAGAGAAGAGAGGACAGAGTAACAGATGATGTAAGGAGAAGAAGAATCAACTTCTATTTGTCACCAGATATAAGTAGGAAGTACCAAATAAGAATGTGGTTCTGAAGATAAAAGAAAGCAGAAATGTTGAATTGGTACAGAAACATATCATGTCTGTAACTGTAGTTGAAGTATATAGCAGATACAAAGTAAAGTTTTTAAATGATAAAATTGGTTTAATTCTGTTCAGAAAACCTAAAGTTAAACAATGCAAGAATGTAAAGCTTACAGGAAGTCAGGTCTATGTCAAAAATGTTGTAATGCAGCTCTGAAGGCTGAAGATCTGCAAAAAATGTCTGTACAGATTTAAATTAGAGATGTAAAGACAGACAAAACCTGAATATCTGAATTAACCTTATGTGAAAACACAGAAGATCCACAATTTCACAAGAATGTAGTTGCCTAGAGTGCAAATGTAACAGCTGTGGAACAGATATTATAGATACACATTATACAAATCTGATTGATAAAAGCAGTGAAAGCAAAAGCATAGAATATCACAATGTAGTTATGATAGTTATATTTGATATAGAAATACTTTTGATAAGCTTTTTTCAAAGTTAAAGTTATTTTGGTAGAGTCCGTAGGCCTTTGACAATGCTTATATCTTTTGACTAAGATAACTTTTCCTCCCATATTACTATACTTTAGATATGAGTCAATCATGTTACCATTTTAATCTTTTATTTTGTGTTGTAATTACTGCTCTTTTGGTTTTTGTAATATGTTTAGTCCAAATTTAATACGCCGGTTGCAAATGTGTCATTTTGCTTGTTGTATAAGAATGTATATTTTTTTTTCTATTCTACCAGACCTTTAGTACTTTAGCAACTATAGATTTACATTAAAGTTAAATGGTTAATTTAGGTATTACTACCTACTTTATAATAATTACAAGAAACACATGAATTTGGTAGAGTCCGTAGGTCTTTGAACACCACTTTTTTATTAAGTAAATTTTTTATTCATGATAAGATATCAACAAAAATTTGTGTTGCATACTATGGTAGCATGTACAATGCCTCTTTTAAGAATGAAATATTTATTTAAATGTGTACTATCGCATGTTTCGTAGGAACAGTGTCTTGTAGCGTCGTGGGATTTCTTTTTTTTTCTCCGACAAAGTTCTGTTTTTCACTCAATTCTGCATTATTGCCATTGAAATATGTAGTACAGACTGGCATTGTTTGTACTACATTCTGAAACCGAGTCTGAGAGATAATTAGGGGAATCTATTTTTAGCGCTTATCAGTAACTGTCGATCTCTGCTATAGATTCTATTGAAAAAATTTGTCAAAAGTCACTGGTCCGAATCAATTTTCATGGGCCACCGGACCACTGCTAAAGTTGATGACTGTGTTCTTGTTAGTACACTTAGCAGTGTCAGAATTTGTTGTTGTTATCACACTTAGTAGTATCAGAATTTTTTCTTGTTAGCATACTTAGCAGTATCAGAATTTGTCCTTGTTAGCACACTTTGCAGTATCACAATTTGTTCTTGTTAGCACACTTACAAAAATGTAGCAGTATCAGAATTTTTTCTGTTTACCACACTTAGCAGTGTCACAATTTGTTCTTGTAAGCATACCAGCAGTAACTGAATTTTTTCTTGTTAGCACACTAGCAGTATCAGAATTTGTTTTTGTTAACACACTAGCAATATTATAATTTGTTCTTATTAGCACACTAGCAGTATTACAATTTGTTCTTGTTAGTACACTAGCAGTATCAGAATTTGTTTTTGTTAGCACACTAGCAGTATCAGACTTTCTTCTTGTTACCACACTAGCAGTATCATAATTTGTTCTTGTTAGCACACTAGCAGTATTACAATTTGTTCTTGTTAGTACACTAGCAGTATCATAATTTGTTCTTGTTAGCACACTAGCAGTATTAGAATTTGTTCTTGTTAGTACACTAGCAGTATCAGAATTTGTTCTTGTTAGCACACCAGCAGTATCAGAATTTGTTTTTGTTAACACACTAGCAGTATCATAATTTGTTCTTGTTACCACACCAGCAGTATCAGAATTTGTTTTTGTTGACACACTAGCAGTATCAGAATTTGTCCTTGTTAGCACACTTTGCAGTATCACAATTTTTTCTGTTTACCACACTTAGCAGTGTCACAATTTGTTCTTGTAAGCATACCAGCAGTAACCAAATTTGTTCTTGTTAGCACACTAGCAGTATCAGAATTTGTTTTTGTTAACACACTAGCAATATTATAATTTGTTCTTATTAGCACACTAGCAGTATTGCAATTTGTTCTTGTTAGTACACTAGCAGTATCAGAATTTGTTCTTGTTAGTACACTAGCAGTATCAGAATTTGTTCTTGTTACCACACTAGCAGTATCAGAATTTGTTCTTGTTAGCACACTAGTAGTATTAGAATTTGTTCTTATTAGCACACTTAGCAGTATCAGACTTTCTTCTTGTTACCACACTAGCAGTATCAGAATTTGTTCTTGTTACCACACTAGCAGTATTAGAATTTGTTCTTGTTAGTACACTAGCAGTATCAGAATTTGTTCTTGTTACCACACTAGCAGTATCAGAATTTGTTCTTGTTAGTACACTAGCAGTATCAGAATTTGTTCTTGTTAGCACACTAGCAGTATTAGAATTTGTTCTTGTTAGTACACTAGCAGTATCAGAATTTGTTCTTGTTACCACACTAGCAGTATCAGAATTTGTTCTTGTTACCACACTAGCAGTATCAGAAGTTGTTCTTGTTACCACACTAGCAGTATTATAATTTGTTCTTGTTAGTACACTAGCAGTATCAGAATTTGTTCTTGTTAGCACACCAGCAGTATCAGAATTTGTTTTTGTTAACACACTAGCAGTATCAGAATTTGTTCTTGTTAGTACACTAGCAGTATCAGAATTTGTTCTTGTTAGCACACTAGCAGTATCAGAATTTGTTCTTGTTAGCACACTAGTAGTATCAGAATTTGTTCTTGTAAGCATACCAGCAGTAACCGAATTTGTTCTTGTTAGCACACTAGCAGTATCAGAATTTGTTTTTGTTAACACACTAGCAATATTATAATTTGTTCTTATTAGCACACTAGCAGTATTACAATTTGTTCTTGTTAGTACACTAGCAGTATCAGAATTTGTTCTTGTTAGCACACCAGCAGTATCAGAATTTGTTTTTGTTAACACACTAGCAGTATCAGAATTTGTTCTTGTTAGTACACTAGCAGTATCATAATTTGTTCTTATTAGCACACTTAGCAGTATCAGACTTTCTTCTTGTTACCACACTAGCAGTATCAGAATTTGTTCTTGTTAGCACACTAGCAGTATCAGAATTTGTTCTTGTTACCACACTAGCAGTATCAGAATTTGTTCTTGTTAGCACACTAGCAGTATCAGAATTTGTTCTTGTTAGCACACTAGTAGTATCAGAATTTGTTCTTGGTAGCACACCAGCAGTATCAGAATTTGTTTTTGTTGACACACTAGCAGTATCAGAATTTGTTTTTGTTGACACACCAGCAGTATCAGAATTTGTTTTTGTTGACACACTAGCAGTATCAGAATTTGTTCTTGTTACCACACTAGCAGTATCATAATTTGTTTTTGTTAACACACTAGCAGTATCAGAATTTGTTCTTGTTAGCACACTAGTAGTATTAGAATTTGTTCTTGTTAGCACACTAACAGTATTAGAATTTGTTCTTGTTAGCACACTATCAGTATTAGAATTTGCTCTTATTAGCACACTAGCAATATAAGAATTTGCTCTTTTTAGTACACTAGTAGTATCAGAATTTGTTCTTGTTAGCACAATAGCAGTATCAAAATTTGTTCTTGTTAGCACACTAGCAATACTAGAATTTGTTCTTGTTAGCACACTAGCAGTATTATAATTTGTTCTTGTTAGCACTTTAGCAGTATCAGAAGTTGTTCTTGTTACTACACTAGCAGTATCAGAATTTGATCTTGTTAGCACACTAGCAGTATCAGAATTTGTTTTTGTTAACACACTAGCAATATTATAATTTGTTCTTATTAGCACACTAGCAGTATTATAATTTGTTCTTGTTAGTACACTAGCAGTATCAGAATTTGTTCTTATTAGCACACTAGCAGTATTAGAATTTGTTCTTGTTAGTACACTAGCAGTATCAGAATTTGTTCTTGTTAGCACACCAGCAGTATCAGAATTTGTTTTTGTTAACACACTAGCAGTATCAGAATTTGTTTTTGTTGACACACCAGCAGTATCAGAATTTGTTTTTGTTGACACACTAGTAGTTCCAGAATTTGTTCTTGTTAGCACACTAGCAGTATCAGAATTTGTTCTTGTTAGCACACTAGCAGTATTAGAATTTTTCTCTTATTAGCACACTAGCAATATCAGAATTTGTTCTTTTTAGTACACTAGTAGTATCAAAATTTGTTCTTGTTAGCACACTAGCAATACTAGAATTTGTTCTTGTTAGCACACTAGCAGTATTATAATTTGTTCTTGTTAGCACACTAGCAATACTAGAATTTGTTCTTGTTAGCACACTAGCAGTATTATAATTTGTTCTTGTTAGCACTTTAGCAGTATCAGAAGTTGTTCTTGTTACTACACTAGCAGTATCAGAATTTGATCTTGTTAGCACAATAACAGTATCAGAATTTGTTCTTGTTAGCACACTAGCAGTATTAGAATTTGTTCTTGTTAGCACACTAGCAGTATTGGAATTTGTTCTTGTTAGTACATTAGCAGTATCAGAATTTGTTCTTGTTAGCACACTAGCAGTATTGGAATTTGTTCTTGTTAGTACATTAGCAGTATCAGAATTTGTTCTTGTTACCACACTAGCAGTATTGGAATTTGTTCTTGTTAGTACATTAGCAGTATCAGAAGTTGTTCTTGTTAGCACACTTAGCAGTTGCCAGTATCAGATTTTGTTCTTGTTAGCAACCTTAGCAGTATCAGAAGTTGTTCTTGCAGATTCAGAATTACTTGACAGATTGTAACCAAATTTATAACCATCTTTATTTAACAATATCCTATTTGGGAGGAGATTGAAAAACAGTATATTTTTAGGGGACAAATAAACAATATTATTATACTGTACATGTATTAGTTCTGTTTGCCAACCAAGCTATCGCATAGAAAGGTGACTGACACCGCATAGGTGGTGTAATAGTTAGCATGCTTGCCTCGAGTGCAGTAGAACGTGGGTTCGAGCCCTGGTTGAGTCAAACCAGGCTTTAAAATTGGTATTTGTTGCTTCTCTGCTAAGCTGTAAAGCATGCAACATTCAGTAGAAAGAGCAAAGACTGGTCGGCTCGGAATGAGAATCATGTGTCCGAGTGGAGCGACATGTTTACCCCTGGACTGTTGTTTCAGTGGGTTAGCACTATAAAAATCCAACTTGGCGTGTTGGTCTAGAACAAAGCAGACCTCATTGAAAATTAACTTGTTCCCTCCATGATATAGCTGAAAAATTGCCGACTGGTGTTAAACAACAAGCTCTCATTTAATCACTCACTGAAAGGTGACTGACCAGTCCCTTGTCAAGTTTACATGAATGAACCAAACTGTGGACTGACACTTTTAAGTACATACAAAACTGCCTTAAAGGTCACCTGCATATGATAAATCACTGCCTATAAAAGATAGTTTCATTTTCTCCATTTATTGAATAGTGCAGTTTAATTTGAACTGGTATAAATACGATATAAAGGGCACATTTTCAGCAACCATCCAGTGTCCTTTATATACAGGTTTGACTACATAATAAAAAAAATACATTGCATATAATGAACAGTTTTGTATAATTATTAAAATGTAGAGGCGGTCGTGGCCGTGATCGTATGGTATATGTAGTAGGATTTACAACTACCTATGCTATCAGTGCCTATCACCACTGATGTGAGTTCGAATCTCGATCAGGGCGAGGTGTACAACATTATGTGATAAAGTTCTTCAGTGTCTTGCGACAGGTCGGTGGTTTTCTCCGGGTACTCTGGTTTCCTTCATCAATAAAACTGACCTCTACGATATAACTGAAATATTGTTGAACGTGGCATTAAACACCAAACAAACAAAACAAATTCAAATATTTAAATTACATGTACATTTGTATAATTATTAATATGTTGTATTTCAGAGGTATATTCAAAATGAAGACTTGCCGTCTTTATCCAAGGAAGGATTGGTGGAACTATATTACAGCTACGTGCTTCCATTACCACAGAGAAAGTATAGATTAAATAGACGTGGAAAAGAAATGACAAAGAAACAAATAGTTATGGCTAAGAAAAGAAAAATATCTAGTACAGATGGTTCAGAACCTCCTAAAAAGTTAGTCAATAGACCATTTGCACATTTCCGACTTAATTATAAAATTACATGTTTTTTTCATGTTTGTATTTAACAACCGCATCGGTGGTGTAATAGTTGGCGTGCTCGCCTCGAGTGCAGTAGATCGTGGGTTCGAGCCCCGGTCGGGTCAAACCAAAGACTTTAAAATTAGTATTTGTTGCTTCTGCGCTAAGCACACAGCATTAAGGAGAAGAGCAAAAACTGGTTGGCTCGGAATCAGGATAATGTGTCCAAGTGTAGCGACATGTCTACCCGCGGACTGTTATTTCAGTGAACTAGCACTATACAAATCCAACTCAGCAGACCTCATCATCTCATTGAAAATTAACTTGTTCTCACCATGATATAGCTGAAAAATTGCTGAATTGGCGTTAAACAACAATCACTCACTCACTGACGTTTGTATTTTGAGTTACTTCCTTTACATATATTTCTCCCATACTAAGTACAAATTTTAAATGCTGTAACAACTTGTGAATTTTCTATTAAAAAATGCAATGAAATTATCATATGATTTTTTTTACAAGGTTCAAATATCTAGAAATTTTGAGACAATTAAACTCAATATTTTTTGTCCTTTCCATCGCTCTGGCATGGAATGGGTACCATTTTTCCTACCACAAGGGAAATAACTCTTTTAAAAAACATTAAAAAAAAGAGTACAATTTTAGAATCAAATCGAGACTGTGCAGACGGTCTAGTAACAGTTATTAGTCGAGTAACTATCGGTATACATTTTGTATATATATTAGATACTTGTTCTCGAACCCAGCTAGTTGTATTCTTAGATAAGTTGAAATGAAATAATGGCTTTAATCTAAGATTATTCTAATTAATTGACTTTTTGGTTAATTAATTGACTTTTTGTTTAATTGAATTGATTTTTTTAGTCCCTTGGACTTTGATATATTGATTGGTGTTTAGTTTAACACAAACTTTTGCAGTATTTCATCTACTAGTATATCATGGTGTGAACAATGTTTTTCAATTAATTTCCTCAACTAGAAGATCCGTAGAAATAAAACATTGTTGTTTATATATATGTTATATGTACAAATGAAAAAAAATTAGAAGGATAAAAACATATATTTAAAACTTATGTTATCTATATTTTGTATTTTTTACGAACATGAGCAACATCTAAGCAGTGGATTAAAATATGTTTCAGTGAATAATTGGAATTAAACGGAATACATTGCAGTCCTTCCTCATCATTTGATATATAACTATGTATAGATCTACCATGACCAATACAAAATCTGGTGGATACTACCTGTACCTTTTGGTTTTGACTATATGAACAAAGAGTCTTGCCAACTGAGGAATGTATTTCATGCAATTTGTTATTAATTAACTGGTCCCAACTGCCCTGCCAGCGTTCTAAAATATATTTTCCCTTGGACTTTGAATTAATAAGATTGGACTGTACTGTATTTATATCTTTGTTTGAAGTGCCATATGTGTAAAATATTAAAACTTTCTGACAAAGTCTCTATGTGATGTGAATGGAAGTCACTGTTGAAAGCTTCCATTTTTGTTACTGATATATATAATACTGAATTAACTTTTTTTACAGGAAATCATCTGCTGACTCAAGTTCAAGGTTACTATCCTCGTTCAACATTACATCACATGGAGAGCGTCTGAAACCTCCACCATCTTGTATTGATTATTCTAAAAAGAAAATCTCGCTGAGTTCTAAAAACAAAACAGAAATAAATATAGCATCACAACTAGAAAATACTAATTTAAATAGTGACAGCAGAGAAAACGACGATACACAAACATTACGAAAGAAAATCGTAAAAATAACATTGAATTCATCATCCACTGACTCGCCTAAAAGAATTAGACTCAATTCATCCTCATCGTCATTATCATGTGACCAAAATAATTCTAGTGATTCATCAAAGAGAGTGAAGTTAAACTCTCCAACATCTCCGGGTAAAGAAGCGAGTTTTAAGTCCACAGTCGGTCTAATTAACAAACATTTAGGTGAAACAACAGACACTTGTAGTAAAGAGAGACCAAAGAACACAAATGCTTCAAAGGTAATATAATTATCTTTTTAATTAAAATGTAACTTGTTCTCTCCATGATATAGCTGAAAATTTGCCCACTTGGCATTAAGCAACAATCAATCACTCAATCTTTTAAATTAACTTGTCTTAGCCTCTGTCAATGAAACTGATGGGCTGCCAGGTGTCATTTTAGTAATACATTCAAGCAGCATACAATGTAAGAAAGGAAGTAGAGATCAGTGAAATGTTAGCTTAAGTTTTTTTTTTATTTACCATAACTGGTTGTATAGTACACATTGATTTATGACATACATCCCTACCATAGTCTTTTTCAATAATTAATTCTAATAGAATTATTTAAGCCATTTTACTTCTTGTGTATAATACACATCAAGGCATGTCAAAATTATAATGTTTACCATAATAGGTTGTATAAAAGTACACATTGATGTATCACACACATCCCTTTTATGGTCTTTTCATTTCCTGCTTTATTATTAGTCAGAATAAACTCAAATTTCAACTGCAACTGCATGGCAATGAGTAGTTATGCATCAAGTTTTTTAAATGTGAAATTACTGATTATGCAATTTGGGGATATTGAGGAGAAAAAAATCACATTTAATTATCCTCCTCTGTACCTACATAACTATATTAAAGCAAAATTGTCTGGGATGGACCTTGGGTGGTCTCCTTTCAAAATTGTGTCTATTAACCTAAATCTCCATTCAAGATTTCCACTGTTACTAAAAATAAGATGGTGCATTTCTGAGAGTGTTTGGAATAATAAGTAAATATTTAGTGCTGTAACATGTAGTTTTATGTCTTTTTATATTTTATGTTAATTACCGATACCTATAATTATTAACTTGATATGGTAGTAAGTACTTCCTTCAATCCCAATACATTTTTTTATTTACAGCCAATTTATACACCTGAAGGATCAACAAAGAAGAAAGCAAAGATTGCAAGAATTTCATGGCCGTGATATGACGTTTATTTTAAATATAAAGATGTTTATCAAACAGTTAAAGGAGTTATTTGTAATAAACTAAATTGTACTTAATATCATGTTTTCTGACAGGGATTTATTTTCATTACTTACTTATGTTAAAGAGAGAGAGAGTTATGCAAATAGTATGTACCAAATAATTTTATTTTAAAAATGCATTTATTATTTGAAATGAGTGTGATTGGAATAAAATGGAATTATTATAGTTTGTTTAATTAAATAAAAGTCCATTATGTCCAGGTAAAAGAGAGAGACAGAGTTATGCCAATAGTATGTACTAAATAATGTTATTTTTAAAATGCATTTATTATTTAAAATGAGTGTGTGATTGGAGTAAAATGGAATTAATATACAAATGTAGTTTGTTTAATTAAATAAAAGTCCTTTATCTGTATCTGTATGAGTATGTTGTAGTATCCCTGCTGGGCTTTAATACAACGGGTAGATGTCCTTTATCTGTATCTGTATGAGTATGTTGTAGTATCCCTGCTGGGCTTTAATACAACGGGTAGATGTCCACATTTATTTTGAGGAATCTACCAGTAAAACTAATGGTGCATATATATTTTGTCTTTAGATGGTGTATTTATTATTTCATATAAATAATAAAATGTGTTTCATTCCCCTTCTTTTTGAAATTTCCTCTTCAAAATTAACAATTTCATCAAGAAATGTCAACTTACTATTTGGGGCCCATCATGGTTGTGACCGTATGGTAGTTAGATTTACAACTACCTGTGTAATTAATGGCTATCAACGCTAAAGTCGAATCCCACTCATGGTGAGGTGTACTTGAGAGACAACTTATCTAATAAAGTTTGTTAGTGACTTGTGGGAAGTCAGTGGTTTTCTCCTGGTACTCCAGTTTCCTCCTCCAATATATATTTTTAGCTCAATCATTTTAACTATTTTAGTGCTTTTTTGTCCTCTGTCTAACCAAATATAAGTTTCTGGTTCTGAATGGAATTCCATATTTGCCACTTATTGATATACAAATGTATATGCAATTTTTTAGGTGTATTGGAAGATATTTATAAAAGCTTCTTCTCAGAATCCACTTTAATAACTGTTTGAGCCCAAAATGTACAAGAATTGACATTGGATTGTCCTTCACCTCTTTTGGGGTATTGATTTCAAAATGGCCATCATCATAGCTTATCAGTGAAGTTTTAAAATCTTCATGAAGAAAACGATTGAACTGTTTGATCCTAATCTGTACAAGAATGATTACTGAAATGTATGGTCTTTGACCTTTTTAAAAAGCCACAATCATTGGATGTTTTTTTTAACCTAGTGATCTACTTTTTAAAGTAAACAGTGATGGCAACCAATATCAACAAAAGGAGTAACTACCTCTCACCTAAAATCATTGACCTAAAAAAAAACATGACATGCTGGTAAAATTCTAGATCCTGGCTTGGGACAGGTACAAAAATGTGGCTGGGTTAAATCCATTAATGTGATTATCCCGCTCTAGATAATTGGATCTCAAACAGCAATACAGATACAGAATAATCAAACAATAACAAATAAACCTTCACATATTCTCTACCACTCAAAAAAACCAAACTCAATCAAAATATGAACAACAACATAAACATGGACAGAACAATATCAGGGTCACTGAATAGTCTTAGTTAACTAATAAACTAGCTATGAATTTACTCTTAGGGCAAAAACATCACTAGTACATCATCATAATCTTGTAACAAGAAATGTGTGCATCACAAAATATGCCCGTCTATATAAATAGGGTTTTTCTCTTACGATATCTGACTGGAACTGGCTGCCACAGCCCATATTTATGAGTCACTTGGTTGAAACAATCAAGACTGTAGTCTCCTCTGATAAATACTAAATTATGAAACACATAAACAGCTTTAACCTTCTAAAATTGTCTTGTGGAACCTTTGACATAATCTTCAACTTGTTTTTTTTTTTTAGTAGAAGTAGAACACAATAGTTTTGTTATAATTTTTATTCAAGCTAAAGGAATGTATCAATTTACAAAACAAGTTAACAATATATAAAGGCAAGCATCTATTTATAGAAAGACTTGGGGTATTTACATGACATCAGGATATCATTATTATTATTTTTAATAGAAATTGAATTCCATGCATGTGTAGAACATGTATAAATAAATATGATCAATGATGGTAAAAATGTTTCCCTTTTCTATAACTGTATAAAAAAAAACCACCCAAAAAACACAAATTTTAATACTAATTTTTTTTTCCATTGATATGTGTGTAACAATTTATTCGTTCCTACCTAAAATTATATCCCCCCCAGATAAAATATCAATGAAATTATATCCATGAGGATAAAATATTCTAAAAAATATTATCTCACATTAATAAATATTATCCCTCTGTAGGATAATATTTTTTTTTCAATACTATTTCGTAGATATTTTATCCTATGAGATAATATTTCGTGGACATTTTCTATCTTTATGGATGTAACAATTTCTTTGTTCCTACCTAAAATTATATCCCCCCAGATAAAATATCAATGAAATTATATCCATGAGGATAAAATATTCTAAAAAATATTATCTCGCATTAATAAATATTATCCCTCTGTAGGATAATATTTTTTTTTCAATACTATTTCGTAGATATTTTATCCTATGAGATAATATTTCGTGGACAGTTTCTATCTTTATGGATAAAATATTTTGAACTTTTTTTTTATCCACAATGGCGGATATTTTTTTTAAATATGGGATAAAATATCGCCTACATTTGATCCATAATTTCACAAAATTTAATCCTATGGGATAATTTTAGGGCTCAATTTTATCCCATGGGATAATATTTTTGGAGGATATAATTTATGTTTACACTTGTACCAATCAAAGCATAAAGTTCATTGCACCATGAAAATCATGTATAGCTTTATATACTTATTAGCAAAAATCAAAACAATGAAATAAGAAGTTGACGAACTTCTCATTTTCCACGATTCCATGAAAATAAGTGAAACCATGGAATAAATATTTTGTTCTACAGTCCTTGATATACTGACAGAACACAAGTGCAGGAATAAATGGGTTAAGGGCTTAGGGTTATGGTGTTTAACACCACTTTCAACAATATTTCAATTATATCGTGGCGGTCAGTTTTATTGGTGGAGGAAACCAGAGTGCCTGGAAAAAACAGCCGACCTGTCACAAGTCACTGACAAACTTAATCACATAATGTTGTATCAAGTACACCTCATGAGTGGGATTCGAACTCACAACTTTAGTGGTGATTAAATGAAAAAGATTATAAAGTTTTGTCATAGCTTAATAAAGGACTACTGACTATTGCTGTAAGTTGACCTGGCCTTCCTCATGCACCAGTATTACTTGTAATTAAGGTTAATTCGAAAGCCGAAACTGTTTGAGAAAATCGTCTGACCACCAACTGAAGCCCTTGTCACTGATGATCACAATCTAAAGCCCTTGTTAAAATCTACTCCAATAAAATAAACTGCAGCAAAATTAGATGAAAAATAAAAATTGTATATACCTTCCATAGATGCGAAAGTTTGGAATTTAGGTCCTTTTTTTCCCCTTTACATAAAAATAGCTTATCATCTTTATTGAATAACAAATTACTCATTAATATGATCATTTTGCCCCAAAAAATATATTTGGTTAAAAATAGATATGGAAATAAGTTGGTTTCTGTATTTTTCATAACAATGACAAGAAAACCAATAAATATATCAATGCTTATATTTACTTATACATTTTTTGTATGTAATAAATCAGTAGTATACATAACAATGTACATTATAATAATCATATTGCTTTAACAAAGAACACAATAATGGTGTATCCATGTAACAAATATATAAAAAGAATTAAAATAATTACATGTATGTAAAAACTAGAGAATATTCAGATCTCAATATAATTATACATTTTTTTTGTACAAGATATAAATAAAATGGTTTATTTTTCAACATATATTAAAACAAATCGGAATAAAAATTTAAATATACATGTATGGTTTAAAAATAAATGCTTTGATGAAATTAGAATAAATTCTTTAAAAAAATTAAATTCAGACATGGGATGTTATGAATGATTAAAGGAAAAGGCCATGGTCTTAACAAGTTAGCGTGAAAATTTAAATGACAGTAAATAAAAGACATTTGTGTTAATGAATGTTAAAAATAGTATACCGCAAGGTAGAATTTGATGATTGAAGTTGCCTTTAGCACCAAATAATGGGGATC
>MJUT01061709.1:391188-401997 GCA_002080005.1 Gigantidas platifrons
TTTTTTGTAATTACCGGTCAGGACTATCCTTGTCAACACATCGACCAGTGACCATGAAAAACACGGGAAAGTATGACAGCATTGGGGACAAAAAAAGAAAAAAAACATTTGTAAGCATAAAACTACTTAAAACTGACTGTTATTTAACGTAAAACATGAAATTATACGTCAAACACCCCCCTTTTTCACCGTACAAATAAACTCCTGTGTTTTATGAAAATGTAACATGGGATGGGAATATTAAGAACAAAATTAGAACGATATACAATTATAAACATTGTATTGCAGTTGATCTGATATTAAAACATAACCAAACGGGCACGATGTTGAAAAGAGTCAGATACATGTTATTTATTCAACTAACATGATCTGACTGCGTGACGTCACATGAAGACGTGTCATGGCCGCTTACACTACGACAGGAAATTCCAAATATTCATATTTTTAATTGGGTATATTAATGTTAATAAAGGTGTTTTTTTTTAAATAATAAGTTATTTACGAATAAGTTTTAATGAATTGAATTAAAACAACTTTTCAACTGACTGGTCTTTTCCTTTAACTCCTATTTATGTAAATAAGAGATATTGATGAACATGGAGAAAAAGGGTGAAGTTTTCCAAGATGGAAGATATAAACCAAAAAACAGTTTCTGGTCACTCAAAGGTTATGGGGGGTGGCTCAATTAGTTAGGTAGTTGGATTACCTAACAACTCATACAAGCCTATCATGAATACGGCGTGGGATCGCGCCCTGCTTTGTAAATTACAAAAAGGGTGCACTCGACTCGCAACTGCAAGTGATAAAGTTTACCAGTTGCTTGCCCATGGTCGGTGGTTCTCTCCGGGTACTCTGGCTTCTTCCACTACTAAAACTTGTCGTCATGATATAGCTGAAATATTGTTGAAAGTGGCGTTAAACACCAAAAATTCAAATTCAAAGGTTATGGTTAATTTGGTGGTTAATATCATACATGTATATTTAGAGCGTCTCCGTGCAGCATGGTCCGTGTTCGACCAGTGTCTATTGTGCTTCGTTATAAGTCTATTAAAGGTACATTTTTGTTTAAAGCAAATGTTTATATATACAACTTTATATAGCCAGTAAATGCACCGATTGCAGTATAAAAGACAGTCAAATGAATGCAAAAACATTGAGAGCAATAAAATTAGTTAAAAAAAAAAAATCAGACTAGACAATCTCTCTTTACACAGCTACCTTTGCATATATAATAAAAGAATAGATTGTATTGTTCTATATCAAACAACAGACAAATTGTCGCCCACTTTTGTCTTCCCTGTAATTGTCAGAGTCGTTGATGGAGTAAATCTAATTGGAATGTAGCCATCAATGTTAGGACTAACTACACAGGGTTCCTCATCTGTGAAAATAAAAAGTAGAATTATGGACATGTGTGTCATAGAATTTACACACAATACATAACTCAAATACTTGGATCCCAATGAGTTAGACATAAAACATAAAACCATTAGGTTAAATCATTGATCCCAATGACTTGTACATAAAACATAAAAAATATTAGGTTAAATTATTTATCCCAATGACTTGTACATAAAACGTAAGGTTAAACTGTAACATAAATAAATAGTAAGGTAATTAAAATAAGATCTCCACACTTGCTCCTTATTTTCTATCAGTTGTTTACTAATCACCGTGTGTGAGATCCAAAAACGCTCCTTTATGGGTTGCATCAAGGGTCAACATGAATGTATTATAAACTGACCAATCAGCAACTATTCTACAAAATCCAGGTGACAAGACAAGCATATGCGTATCGGAACACGTCCGATAGACACAGAATATATTCATGTTGAACCCTGACAAGACCCCTAAAGGAGCGTTTTTAAATCTTCCATACTGCGACAAGTAAACAACTGATAGAAACAAGGGCAATGCAAAGCGTGGCGTATCCCCTCACCTAAAAATTTGACCCGGTGACCTTGACCTTTGACCTTGAAAATCAGTACGGTTCCAGATTCTCTTAAGGACTAAGTATGTACCAAGTTTGGTCAAAATCCATTGAAGAATGTTGAATCTACAGTGTTCACAAGGATGTTACGGACGGACAGTAGCGTTACTCTATCCCTTCGCAACTTCGTTGGCAAGGAGATAAAAAGGGAGCAAATGCAGAGATCTAATATAATTAGATTGAAATAAATAGTCAAGTGACTCTGATCTTTCCAAATTTCTTCAGTCTAAAGTACTATCATCTAAAAACCCATAGCTGAAATATTGTTGAAAGTGGCATTAAACACCAAAAATCAAATCAAATCAATCTAAAAACCCTGGTTATAGAAATAGGACTTTGTTTTTCTGCTGAGAGTGAAACAATCCTTCTAAAAGAGCAGTTAGCTAGTTGTACTGACAAACCAAATACAAAACTTCACTGTAGTGCAGAATATAAATGAGTGCCTCGTGATTGGAAAATGCCACACACCTTGTACCTAAAAGACAACTTGTAGCATCTGATTACAAGAGATGATTTTTTAGGAGTAATCGTTAGTGTCTTGTTGCAACACAAAATTTTGTGACCCTATCCCTAATATCCTCTTTTTTTTTCTGTGGCAATAAAAACATTCGTCTATATCGTGTTACTTGCCCAGGGTCGGTGGTTCTCTCCAGGTACTCCGACTTCCTCCACCACTAAAACTGGTTGCCATGATATAGCTGAAATATTGCTGAAAGTGGTGTTAAACACCAAAATTCAAATTCATTCGTCTATAAGCCCATCCCAGCGTCATGTGTATGGGTTATGGTGTTTAATGCCACTTTCAACAATATTTCAGTTATATCGTGACGGTCGGTTTTATTGGTGGATGTCGCCAGTCACCACTGACAAATTTTATCACATAATGTTGTATCGAGTACACCTCGCCATGAGCGGGATTCGAACTCACAACTTTAGTGGTGATAGTCCCTGATTGCAAAAGTAATTTTATATCGACAGCCCCACCCCACCTCATTGTTTTACTTGCATGATTTACTGTTCTATAACTTCTCGCTTCATGAATATAGCTGAAATACTGCTGAATTGATGTTAACTGTTTCTCACAAAATTTCAATACATATATTACTTCAAACATACCAATAAAAATTTCCAGTGTTACAAGATCAAAAGTTCTTCTTACTGCTTCATATGGAAGTCTTCCATTATCTAACAGGAACGATTTTGTCTTTGATTCCATTCCAGAGCATTGACACTTTATCTGTATCAATTCTGAAAAAACATTAATACATCGGTAAAAATAAATTAACAGCTGTGACACATTCGCATGACACGACAGTAGAAAGTCGTATAACTGTAGAATAACAAAAGTGAAACATGACAAAAGATGCATAGATCATCAGACCACCATTCCTAATAAAGCGGTGTGGTATAAAGAAAATCAGTCAACGCAGGGCAGGGAAGGGCAGGGCCTAGGGCTCTACTGAGCTGAGAGTCAACTCAATTTGTGTGCATACTTTAAATGGGTTAATGCCAACTGTTTTTCAACACAAAATGGTGTTATTTTCTTACTATCCACATTACTATTTTAACTATTACACAGAAATGACAACAAAATTAATTTTACAGGTGTTGATAAATCATCAACCCATAAACATTGTATTACATTCAATGACAAAAGGGTATACTGGATTAGTATAAACAATTGGTGTGTTTGATAGGTCATGATCATTGTTAATGTAATCAATAATAAAATCAATAATTAATATTGTTATTTCAAAATGAATTCAAAAACTAACTTTACATTTCTTTTGATGTTCAGTATAAAACACCTATTTCAATAACTGATTGTAATCTTTCTGATATCATTTGTATAATAATCGCACAGATTGATAAAAAATGATTTTTTTCTGAGCAAATAAAAGTAAGTATTACATACAACTGATAACAACAAAACCTGGAGATTCTGATGTTTATGTAATGGGTATGCTCCTCTTCCTAAGGTTACAGGAACAGTTGTAGGTACATAACAACCTCCGATAACTGCGTTAGGGGAGATCTGCTTTAGCACTGTGGGTAGAGCAGTGGCTTACAATATGAGAGGTGCCCAGATCGAATCCTATTGGGGATATTGCATCTTCAGAGATAAAACAGGCTCCACTGATACACTGATAAAAACTTACCTGGATGACTTTGAGATTGGTACTTTGTTATAATGGTAGATTCTTGAATGAGACTGAAAGATATTAAATTAAACATGTTTATTAGGGCTTTCAATATTTTTCAAGTGTACCAGTACTTCACTATTTACAGGTGGTACATTTTATTAAAACAATTTTTTGAACAATTTCATGAATATCTTATACAACATTCTTAACATTAGGAGGTACCAAAGACCATTTTAGGCATCTTGCCCTTACTGAAAGGCCTGGCTTATTATTTTATAAAAAATATTCCACAAAAAAAATTCAGCATTTAACTTGTAAAAGTTTGTATTTAAGAAATAAATCTTAGAAGCCATAGTTTATATATAAAGTAATATGGTGACATTATTGTCATAATTTTTTTTCCCAAGCAAGAGAGGGAGGGATAAAATTCAACAAAAATAATATTACCAATATCAAAATTATGAATTATTTAGATTCTAATAGGAAAAATATAACTTATTTTGTTATGACATGCATTTCCAATTTACCTTCCACTTATTTTAAGCGGAAGGTAAATTGGACATGCATGTCATAACAAAATTAAAGTGGCATTAGCTACGATTGTGACCAAAAAAATTATATGTTTTGGAAATTGGTAAATAGCTTTAAAATGATGAAATAAAGGTAAATATTTCACATTAAACAGCTTATCGTACCACTTTTCACCTTCTGAG
This sequence comes from Gigantidas platifrons, assembly GCA_002080005.1. Classification (NCBI taxonomy): domain Eukaryota; kingdom Metazoa; phylum Mollusca; class Bivalvia; order Mytilida; family Modiolidae; genus Gigantidas; species Gigantidas platifrons. The sequence continues at coordinate 396,036 of MJUT01061709.1, forward strand.
AACGAAAATTACGATCGATTTAATATTGCCTTCCAAGCAAATAATTTGACCTCACTTTCTCCATATGCAACTGACCTTACTAGTGACAGGTAAAAACGAATCATTTGTATTTTGTCACTTATCAACTGCCAACATGCATGGTTCTTTGTCCGTAATTAATGCCGACTAAAAGCAGATTCACAGAAAATAAGAAATAAGTGCATTGTTGTACTGATTTAATGACAATTTGGCAAACTCCGTAAACAATGCCGATAATTAATAAGATGGCGTCCATTTCTTGATCGATCTCAAAACACGAGCAGTTGCACCTTTTTCCCCAATGTGCATACATTTCATAACATTTATAAGTTATAGAAACACGTTTTATTAAGGCATCAATCATATCTGATAGTTTTTATGGGTAACAAAAATTTACGATTTTGGCAGATAATGCCACTTTAACCTTCATGTTTACAGTTATTTCTTCAAAGACAGCATATTGCAATTAAATTACTGACATTTTCCAAATACATACATAACAGTAGTAAATCAGAGACGACATTAGCTTTATAAATTATGTCTAACCCAATTTGTATCATTTGATTAATTTATACTTATTTAAGAAATAAATCATGGAAGCCAGAATGTGTTGGGAGTTTCAACATGGATTGGCGGATACTAGTATTCTATCCAGAGCCAGAAGCGAGGGATAAAATTTACTAATATCCACCAATCCATGTTAAAACTCAAAACACATTCTGGCTTCCATGATTTATTTCGATTCTGATATGTCTAAGAGTACAAATACGGTAGTATACTTTGATGGAAGACGGTAATTTATATTTACGTTTGCCGAAAATGTCACAAACAATTTATTCTGCCAATGGAAAAGTCAATCACATGAGATTATACCGAATGGATAACTCACTCGTTTGTTAACAAAGCGAAAGAAGGAGGTCATGTTAGAATTTCTCAGAAATATTCATGAGGAATAGACGTTTACAAACAATACATCAATCAGATTTTTAAAACAAGGTACTGGGATGGGTTTATGGAAAGATTTTTGGATTGCCTTGAAACGACCACTCTTTACAAACTGTCATTCGTTAGTTGTCTTTTACATGCAGGTAGCATGGGATTCTCAATATACAAGACACTCATTTTAATAATAAAATATGCATCAACTAATTCAGCATTACATAAATTCCAATCTGGCACGATATAACTGAAATACCCCAGTATTGTTGACAGTGGCACTAAACACCATAACCCTAACCCTAACCTCAATTTGTTTTAAAAGGTAACAAATTTCTCTACTTACTTTGCTAAGTGACCCACTTTCATCTTCAGCTCTTCTATTCTGTGATTCTAAATGACAAAGAATATTTATTCATAAAAGACTAAATCATAAAAAATATGAAAGAAAGTGTCAATAGAACATGGATGCTCCTGCTTCTAGCTAAGTAACCAGGTATCTTTCGGCCAATCAAAGGGCGTAATTCCAAAACAGAAAAAGTAAAGTCTGAAATAAAATTTGACCTTCCTTCTATGGTCTCTGACCATGTGTATAAATTGCAAATGATTTGCTTAAGGGAAACTCCAATCTAATAGATTGGGGAAACTCAAGTCATTGAGCAGAAACGAAATGCAGGACCTAAGTACAGACCTTACATTATTGAGTGGAAACCTAACATGGCACATTTGGACAGATGTCAATAGGCAAAATTTAATGCTCGAACCTGATTATTAGAGTAAATATTGGTTTGTTTGTAGTAGCTTTTAGCTAAAAAATTATCCTGGATTCCTAGAATCAGACCTGATTTTAAGAGGACAACAAAAAAGCGGAAATCGGCAATCGGAAGTATTGAATATACTAAAAAAAAAATTGTAACGGTAAAATCCAGAATAAAAAAGCGGACGAAAATCAGGTCTGTAGAATACTGAGCTTAAATTTCCAAGTAAAGTTATTCTGTCCTTTCTACCTCGACACAAAACGATTCGACTGTAAAAAATTATTTGTTGAAAAACATTCTTGTGTACAAATTGTATATTAATGTCAATAAATCATACTGTTGAATCCATTTAGCATTGAACTATATTTGTATGAGCAAAAAAGCAATCAATACAAGAATAAAAGGTTTGGTCACAGGATAGGATTTTCCGTCCGATTTCCGAACAACTTTGTATCTGCGGCACAGGTAAGTTGAATGGCCAAGTATTAACACAGTTCAACTTTCCATTGAAATTTCTTTTATCGTTTTCACGATACATTTCCCATTAGGCTGTCTGATGGATTAGACACCAATCAATGACATAAATGACATTTCGATTCAACTTTTGAGTTCCCATGATACTATTTTTGTTGAAAGCGGATCCAAAGAAAAAATCGGACAGAAAATGGTATCATGTGACCGTATATTTAAATCTTAATTGAAATAGCCTTTTAAAATTTAACACATTTTTAGATGTCAGACGGGAAATGTTGTTCCAAGCGAGGCAATAACTATATTCAATTTAAAAAAACAAACAAACGTACTACTTAAATTTGTAAGCCTACCAATTTATCAATCTCTAGCTGCATTCTTTCAAGTTTGTTTGAATCCGGAATAGGTGTTGCTATAGAAATACCAGATGTAGCCATGGAAACGGCTGAGTCATCAAGACATCCATTATTGACATGCATGTCTGATCTCTCAATAGGATTCTCTTTTGAATATTTTTGTTCAATCTCTGAATGTGACGCTGTGTTTTCAATCTCTGAATGTGACGCTGTGTTTTCGATCTCTGAATGTGACGCTGTGTTTTCAATCTCTGAATGTGACGCTGTGTTTTCAATCTCTGAATGTGACGCTGTGTTTTCAATCTCTGAATGTGATGTTGTGTTTGCAATCTCTAAATGTGACGCTGTGTTTTCAATCTCTGAATAAGACACTGTGTTTTGAATAGAGTCATGAATACATTTTTCATAATTATTTTGAAAAAATGGAACGTTTTCTGAGAAAGTTGTTGTTTCTGTTTCAAGAATGGTTTCGGAATCCCCAGATCCTGATAAATCTTCAATCACTGGCTTATATCCCTTTGTCTCACTTCCTCCTATAACGATTTCTCTGGGAGACAAATTAGAGGGGTCTGATTCAGAGAAATCATTGAGTTCAGTTACTGTGTCTTGTTTTGTGATGTGAAGATCACGGTCATATTTCACATCATGTTTATCGGAATCAACTTTGGATGTTTCGTAATCTTTTTTCACTTCCTGGTCTATTTCTTCAGTATGTATTATCTCAGATCTGTCTAAACTGAAACTAGGATTTATCAACACTCTCTCTTCAATTTGAGTGTCTTCTGATTTAACACTTTGAGCTTGATCAGATGAAATACATGTAGTACCGTTCTGTTTCTTATTATGGAGTATAGTTTCATCTACCAAAGAAATAAAAAAACATGTCAATATTTTTAAAGCTTATTTCAAACAAATGTGGTATAAGAACACAGAATTTGACATTTATCGGTAATTCATACTTTTTTTTCTCTTTGATCTCACCAAGAAATATTTTCAGTATCCAACAGAAAATTATTATGATACTGAAAAATATTGGTCTGACACTGAAGTCAAACAATGCCCTTTCTCATTCTTGTGTGATGTCAATGAGGAAATCATCTGATTTAAACTATTAGAGTAACAATGCAGACACAGGATGCTGTATAATGCACAGTGTAATACTTATTTGTCACCTGTGTTATATAGCCTATAGGGAACATAAAACTCATATGTGTCAGAAACTCGAAATTAGACTTTGACCTTTACTTTGACATAACCCAAAATTAGACCTTGAACTTTACTTTGACATAACCCAAAATTAGACATTGACCTTTACTTTGACATAGCCCAAAATTAGACCTTGACCTTTACTTTGACATAATTATCATAGGGTTATGCTATTATGACAATATGTCAAACGAAACTAACAAAAAAAAACACCAATCATTAAAATTCAATTTGTCTATGAACAGCAAAGGATGCTGTTGCAAGATGTAATATGATCCTAAGACCACAAAAGTTTGTTGGCAAATAAATATACAATCTTTACCAATATGGAATGGATAGAATTTAAGCTTGATCTCCATAGCTGATGATGATCTGGATGAAAGGAAGGCTGAATCTGAGCTGGCTCGCTTTCCAACTGTTATCAACACACCATTCTGGTTTGGAAAGGTTGGTAAGGAACTGGATATTCCTTTTGGTCTTTCTTGCTTGTCAAGTTTCTAAGTAGAAAACAAAATCAACAGTAATGTTATGAGAATGAACTGATTACTTCTGATTCATATACGAAATTTGTGTAAAGCAAATCCATCCAATCAAAACACTACATTATTATATTGGATAAAATAATCTCATTGATCAATAAGTCATAAATACCAGAATTAGTGATACAAAATTATTTCCAACTAAATGCTTGTATCTTTTGTAACAAGATTTTGAAAAATGACTCATAAGTTTCTAGCTTTTACAATTCTAACATTGAAAAAAGAAATGTATTCATTGGAACACTTTTGAAGCTATGATTAAAGTTTATATTGATAGATTAAACAGATTTTCTGAAAAGAGGGGCCAACTACATTTTGGGCTCTAGAAGGCAGGACACTGACCATAATTTGACCCCAAAAAATGCCAGTAAACTTCTTAAATTTGTCCAGATTAGTAGCACTCCCTTGGATCGACCTATGCTTAATAGGACATCAAGGTTCATAGACTATGTGCAAGGATGTTTGTAGCAATTTACAGTTGATGAGTCCATAAGACATGTCTGAAAACTTTGATGAGTCCCAACTCAAAATAATGAGTCCAGGACTTTTCTAGGTGAGCTGCAAGGATCTCTTTATATGCAAAGAACTATTAGGCCATAAAAAGTTAATTTCTTGGTTCTCAGGCCTGCCCGCATTTGGAAATTCGTCGCCGCATTGCCGATTTTATTGCAAAAATAGTCCAAAATTTTGTTTAAATGCGGTAGCGCTGTTCATACGGAAAAAACAACCGCATCCATTTTTTCTCTTATATGGCGTGGTCGGTGAAACGCTTTAAAACGCATCATGCTTAAATGAGATTTAAAGCATCGTTATGACAATGTATAAATAAAAAACGTGTTTCCGTTTGACATTTAGACAAAATGTCAATCGTTTCTGTGCAAATTCGGCACAAATGTTTGCCAGTTTTACCAGGGAACATAATAGGGGGCTTCTCCGAAGCTTGTACCTTATTGGAATTGTTTACGGAGATAAAAAATGGTACGTTGGGACCAGCGGATTGGACGTTTCCATAAAAATTAACCACTTGTGATGTTTCTGCCACCATCGGCATCGGAAGAAATAAAATTGAAATTTTCAATAAAGTAATGAAAAGATTTATACATTGCCATATTTTTCACAAAAAAAAAAGGCCTCCCTCATCACTTTTTACAGCAGTAAAAGGATAAAAAAAAAATGCCGCCCTCCCTCATCAATTTTGACAAAAAAGGGCCAGAGAACCAAGTAATTAATTTTGCATGGCCTTATACTAAACTTACTATTTCAGCAGTTTTTATCATATTAGACATGATGTCTCCATTGTTAAATGTAAAAACTTGTAAGGTATTCTGTGTGTTACTTCCAACAATAATTGAATGTATATGAGGCTGAAAAAAAATAGAAAGATTATTTTTTTTTATATTAAGTCAGGAGAAAGCTATAATGCATTTTCAATATGAGCAGAGTATACTGCCTAGTGCATATATTAAACTGGTATCCCAAAACGAGTGCTTAAATCACTATAATAAAAGGCCGTTGGCCACTGGTCCCCCAACGCCAAGGTTATATCGTAAGATTAAATTTTGAAACTACTGTAAACTAGAGGTTCAGGTGAGCCTGTATCACTCACCTGACTTAAATAATTCTGAAAGGGGACCACCCAAGGACCATTTTGAAGTAAAAAAAGGGGAGTAACTCTGGT
>MJUT01061709.1:402130-430594 GCA_002080005.1 Gigantidas platifrons
AAGTATAAAAAGGGATGTAACTCTGGTAAGATTTGTCGAAAAATGATCGCTATCGAACTTGACCTAGATATTCATGAGATACACTTACATACCAAACCTAGTTTCAATCTGACTATTTGTTCCCAAGTTATCATCTGGAAACCAAATATTTAGCAATTTTGAGGTATAAAAAGGGGCACAACTCTAGTAAAAATTGTCGAAAAATTGTCATTATCGAACTTGACCTAGATATTCATAAGATACACTTACATGCCACACCTAGCTTCAATTTGACTTTTCATTCACAAGTTATCATCTGGAAACCAATTCGGACACACGGACGAAGTATAAAAAGGGATGTAACTCTGGTAAGAATTGTCGAAAAATGATCGCTATCGAGATTGACCTAGATATTCATGAGATACACTTACATACCAAACCTAGTTTCAATCTGACTATTTGTTCCCAAGTTATCATCTGGAAACCAAATATTTAGCAATTTTGAGGTATAAAAAGGGGCACAACTCTAGTAAAAATTGTCGAAAAATTGTCATTATCGAACTTGACCTAGATATTCATAAGATACACTTACATACCAAACCTAGCTTCAATCTGACTTTTCATTCACAAGTTATCATCTGAAAACCAAGCACACGGATAGACGGACGACACCCATTTCTATAGTCCCCTTCGACGAAGCGTCGGGGGACAATAAGTAGTTAACCAGTTTCAAAATAATGATTCCATCATCTGGAGATCTATAGTTTCTTGACAATGAAATATATATGTGTGAAACATTATTACGGCGTTTTAACCCAGCTGAACCAGTGGTGGAAAAATCTGTAACCCTCTAAAAGATTAAAATGTCTCGTGCCTTTCCCCGCATTAATTTCAAATTTTGAAATAAAGTTCGTGTTAAATAATAGGAGAAACAAATTCTCCTTCAGTTTCCCATGTGGGTTACGATATTTTTCCACTCTTGAGAGTTAAATTTAAAATTTAAACATGTTTAATTTAGCTCTCTTGAGTGGAGAAATAACATAACCCTAGGGCAACTGAAGGAGAATCTATATTTCTGCTCTTTCGAGACAATTTGGCACTTGTTCTGGGTTAGGGTTATGGTGTTTCAGCAATATCATTAGCGTTCAGCATTCTTGGTGGAGGAAACCGGAGTACACGGAGAAAACTACCGGCAACATTTATCAAACAATGTTGTATCGAGTACACCTTGCCATGAGCCAGTTGTTTTGGACTTTTTAATATTGCAGGATAAACACAATATACATACAGTCTGTAAAAATAAAGATTATTTGACCAATGAAAAAATCAATTAATAGAGTATGACGATTTAAAATATTTTTACATTGTATATAATAATGCAGTATCTAACATATAATAAGATCTTTTATATATCATAAAAAAACGGATCGTGAAACAGAGCAGTGTGGATGAATAAGATGAATGACCTTCATGACCTTACCATATATAATAGAAGTTCTGGAGATAGGACACCATTGACTGCTGTCATAGACACTTTACAAGGATCCTGACATTCTGTTAGACTGACTGTCATCAGCTGAGTTGAAGTTTCCATATCAAACTGAAATTAAATTAATTGGTTTTTAAACAATATACTTGTATATGACAAAAAACAAAGAGGTTTTTGGAACAAACATGAACACACAGAAGTTATATAATTAAATCACAAGTCTGATTTAATAAGAATAAACAGATGAAGTCAAGTACACTGTCAGAGCACAAATATAAAAACAAACAAATCTATATTTTTCATTTGTGGTTGGCTGCTCTAGATTTTGATATCAAGACTGGAGGGATCAGAATTTATCAACCAGTTTAACCCTGCCACATTTTTGTGTGTGTCCCAATCCAGGACTTAGATTTCAATTACACTTGTGCTATTATCTTTTCTGTCCATAGCAGATTGAGGTTTAACATATGAGTGTTTCATACTGTTGTGGTTGGTTATATTGTCAATGTTACTGTTAAACTTTTCAGTGTCGTTACCAGTATGCAAAGCGTTGGTACCAGTATGAAATCCTCTATGATTTTTAAGGTAAATTTTATCAAGTAAATATTAATAAGCTACATGACAGGTAAAAAATGCAAAACACAGAAGGTTTCTAGAATTTTAAAGCTCCGATAAAAGTATGAAAATCTCTAGATTTTATATAAAAATATTGTACTGTACCTGTGGATTTCTGGGTAAACTCAATAATGTTTCAGTAATAGATCCAGATTTTTGGGGTGAAATTATTTCATCACCTTGTGATCTGTCTCTGTTTTCATTTAAATCTGAAGAAAAGAGAAGAAATTAATGTAAGGCCATATAAGATATAAATTTTGTTTCACAGGCCAGTATATTCAGGGTTGGTTTAGACAGGTTTCAATTTATTTGAAATTACAACACCTTAATGGTTACCTCAACAATTCTATATGAAACAATTAAGAGTTTATCTAGTTTTGAATAAGGACCTCCCACCTACTAAATTGTCTACAATGTTGGGGCATTAGTTTCATGGAAGATAAAATATGACAGGTTAACAATAGAAGGAGGGTCACATGAATGAAACATCTTGCATGATCTTCGCTGTATGAGCATAAAATATTAAATTAGAATATTAGTTTATTATTTTTAACAATTTTATAGAAACAAATGATGTATATGTTATCTCGATGTGAATTGATTGATACCGAAAATATCAGCCTGTCGAGCCAGAATATGAAGTTTGTTGGCGAGTGAGCGAAGCGAATGAGTCACAAACCTCATATTCTGTCGAGCAGGATGATATTTTTCAGTATCAATCATATTCACATTCAGATGACATGTTTATCATCCTTAAATCAAACATAAACACGGATACATCTATATTTGTATTTTCGCGGGAAAAATCACATGATTCAAAATATTCAAAATACGCTTCCCCAAAAGATAGTTCATAAGTAAATTTTTACAGGTTTATATAAATGCTAAGATCGTTGAATTTTTCCTTTAATGGTGATATTCATTGTTTTTTTTTAATACAAATATCAAATTCGGCAATAGGATTCACCCATTTTCATTACCAATGCTGTTCTGGTTTAGAAAACACAAAAGTCACGACCTCGCTTATGACGTAAATATTATGACGTCTCAGCAGAGGTTATCAAGAATTGTGTCAAGTACATTTTTGGAGGACGATGTTTGTTGATATTGATGACATTTGTTGATATTGATGACACGACAGTTCCTAATTTGATATATGCTTAAACAAATAAAATATTAACTAGCTAATGGTGCTGAGGAATTTTATTTACTTTTGTCATCTTCACAGGAATTATTGTTTAAATGTTCGGAGAATTTGGTGATAAGTCCTGCTCAGCTCACGTGAACTTTGATACAAGTTTTGCTTATGGAGTCAGCATGTAGATATAGCAGGAGAGAAGGATAAATCCATTTATCAACGTTTATTAATATTCTTGGAAAAAAAGGATAGTATATAAGTTGGATGATTGCATTATTCCAGTGAATGTTTAACAAGTGGAAATATAGTCAAACCTGTTTATGAAGGCAGTCAAAGACAGTCTAAAATAAGAGCCCATTATAAATAGGCTGCCTTTATTTAAAGGTCTAAACTACATAGACTTATCCATGCAAAGATGGAAATGAGAGTGCTCTATATAGAGAAGGAGGGTGGGAATCCAGTTAACTGCTTTAACTCTGCCACATTTTTGTGCCTGTCCCAAGCCAGGACCTGGATTTCCAACACCTTATGTCATGGTCTTTTTATGTTCAGTAGTTTGAGGTCAGAGGTCAGAGGTCATTGTTTATTTTGTTGATATTGGTGGATTGTTGACCATCATTATTTAAACTTTCTTTTCATAATAAACACTAATTTGTCATATAAAGGTGGCCTTTAGATCAGATTCAACTGTTATGTTACCTGGAACAACAAATGTGTCTTTAACTTTACATAAATTTTCTAGAGGTAATTCTGCAGCACATAAAACCATACTGTCTGATATCTTAACAATGGAACTGACGTATCCTTGCAAACTGGAAAAAAAGATAAATACATGTATGATTTTTGTATAATACATGAGTTCGAATCCCGCTCAGGCAAGGCTTACTCGATACAACATTATGTGATAAAGTTGTCAGTGACTTGCAACAGGTCGGTGGTTTTCTCTGGGTACTCCGGTTTCCTCCACCAATAAAACTGACCTCCACGACACAACTGAAATAGTGTTGAAAGTGGCGTTAAACACCATAACCTTACCCCCTCCTCCACCTGTGTCATGAAGAATAAATATATTATGTATAAAGTTCAAGATGAGGATTCGGCTTTCTTAACGACAATCTGCTCATCCAGTTATATGTGAGGGTCTGCATTTCACTCACATGTGGAAAACACTTGTATGACCGCTACATTTCCCTAAGAGGGCAGGCTTGGTCCCTTAAAATTAGTATGACCGGAATGCCTGTACCAAGCCAGGAAAGTTAATGGTCACGTATGTGTGTTATTATCCCCTCGCCAACGAAGTTGCGAAGGGATAGAGTAACGCTACCGTCCGTCCTTCCGTAACATCCTTGTGAACACTCTAGAATCAACATCCTTCAATGGATTTTGACCAAACTTTGTACATACTTAAAGAGAATCTGGAGCCCTATTGATTTTCAAGGTCATAGGTCAAAGGTCAAGGTCACTGGGTCAAATTTTTAGGTGAGGGGATACGCCACGCTGTGCGCTGCCCTTGTTGATTTTGCCTCTGTTTCTAGTGTTTTCCCATTAGATTTTTCGGTTTTCTATTTTATGAAAAATAAGCTTTAAATTTATTCCTGCCTCAACTGGATTAACTTCATTTTTTTTTCCTGAATTTCACAAAATATAATAATATATTTATAATTCTATATAAAAGATTCGTTTAGCATTAAAACTGTTTACCATTGATTGTACATTGTATATTATAAATTTTCATCAAATCAACAATTTAAAAGTGAGTGGGCTCATCCTGTACCTCAAACTGACTGTGCCTCTGATTCAAGACATAAAACTCAACAGATTTTTCAGATTGATAAGAAAATTAAAATAATTCATGGAAGACATAATAGACCATTTGAGACTTTGATTCTAAAATTATTCATTTTTCAGGAGGGAAAAAAAGGTCCCCTTTCAGGCAAATTCAATTAAAATAACATACATTTAAAAAAAAAAATCTTTTCAAAATTTTAATGTTGTGAATTTTCTATTTGCTAGAAAATTATCCTATGATTTTTACAAGGTTCAAACATCTCAAAATTATGAGAAAATTATATTCAAAATTGTTGTTTTTTCCATTTCCCGGGTACCATTTTGCCTGTCGGAAGGGAAATAAGTTGTATAAAACAGGTATAAATACATATAATTTCATAATTAAAATCAGGAAATGTGCAAAAGGTCTAGTTGTTTTTTTTTTGTTTTGTTTTAACATATGCATCTTTATTTTTATTAAATTTAAACCCATATTAACAATGGAGTAAAATTTTACTAAATAATTACATGTGTGATAAAACAGCAACAAATAATGGGAATCTTGACATTTTTTTTTAAATTTGATTTTTTTTTATAGTAATCACTTTGTACAGGTAAGTTCTTTTAACTTGAGAAATAAATCATGGAAGCCAGAATGTGTTGGGAGTTTTCACATGGATTGGCGGATATTAGTATTTTATCTTGAGCCAGAAGCGAGGGATAAAATTTACTAATATCCGCCAATCCATGTTAAAACTCAAAACACATTCTGGCTTCCATGATTTATTTCGATTCTGATATGTCGAAGAGTATAAATACGGTAGTATACTTTGATTGGTAGACGGTAATTTATATTTACGTCTGCGAAAAATGTCGCACACAATTTATGCTGCTAATGGAAAAGTCAGTCGCATTCACCGGCGCATGTGCTAATGAGATTATACCGAATGGATAACTCGCTCGTTTGTTAACAAAGCGAAAGAAGGAGGTCATGTTAGAATAGATAATAAATCATAAATTTAAATATTTTATGATGCCCAACAGTGTGTTGATGACTTTCTGTGTTTTTCAGACACATAAAATACAGGTACCTAACATTCATTAATAACATAACATTAAGTCCTAGCTTTCATACTTGGGAATTTTCCATATCAAGGAAGTAAAACTGCTGATCGATGCATCAATATCTGGCCATGTATACACCTAAAATAAAAATAAAAAATCATGAATTACAATACAATCATGCTTACAAAACATTTTAAAATGGAAAGTACTTTATTTCAATTACTTGGTATAAAATATACCTGTACATGGTTTTGTTTAATTATCATAACCATGTAAGTCTTGTCAAATTGATCAAATATAATTTTAAAAATGCTGGTTTGTTAATTCATGCCAACAAAATAACATTGATAATTGCTTTGATCTTTACTTGATATTCTTTAAAATGACTCTTCGGGCCCATAAGTGCATAAACCGTTTCCCCACACCCAACAGTAAAACCAACTTACCAGTAATACTGCACCCACACACAGTACTAGTTTGTTACCATCAGTAGTCCAAGTACCACATCTTATTTTACCACTGTAATAAAGGAAAAAACAATGTAACAGTCACTGCAATTATAAATACCGTGATGATACATTACCGGTACAATACAGTAGTCATCCCTCGTATATGGCCACTCCCTGGTCCCATCAAAAGCCATCCCGCTTACATCAGGCCAGATTTTAGATGCACTGAGATAGTCAAATACTACTAAATTGACTACTTTCAGATAGGTCACCCTCTTATAAGGCCACTCCCATCAAAGGCCATCCCNGGCCCATAAGTGCATAAACCGTTTCCCCACACCCAACAGTAAAACCAACTTACCAGTAATACTGCACCTACACACAGTACTAGTTTGTTACCATCAGTAGTCCAAGTACCACATCTTATTTTACCACTGTAATAAAGGAAAAAACAATGTAACAGTCACTGCAATTATAAATACCGTGATGATACATTACCGGTACAATACAGCAGTCATCCCTCGTATATGGCCACTCCCTGGTCCCATCAAAGGCCATCCCGCTTACATCAGGCCAGATTTTAGATGCACTGAGATAGTCAAATACTACTAAATTGACTACTTTCAGATAGGTCACCCTCTTATAAGGCCACTCCCATCAAAGGCCATCCCTCTTACATCAGGCCAGATTTTAGATGCACTGAGATAGTCAAATACTACTAAATTGACTACTTTCAGATAGGTCACCCTCTTATAAGGCCACTCCCATCAAAGGCCATCCTGCTTACATCAGGCCAGATTTTAGATGCACTGAGATAGTCAAATACTACTAAATTGACTACTTTCAGAGAGGTCACTCTCTTATAAGGCCACTCCCATCAAAGGCCATCCCGCTTACATCAAGCCAGATTTTAGATGCACTGAGATAGTCAAATACTACTAAATTGACCACTTTCAGAGAGGTCACCCTCTTAAAAGGCCACTCCCATCAAAGGCCATCCCTTTTACATCAGGCCAGATTTTAGATGCACTGAGATAGTCAAATACTACTAAATTTACCACTTTCAGAGAGGTTACTCTCTTACAAGCCACTTTTTCATGACTGAAGAGGTGGACTTATAAGAGATGAATTACTGCATAGTGTTTTAATTGGAATCTTTAGATATATACCTCGGTAAGTTCTAGAGAAAATATATAGTTCTGATTGGTCATGTCCTTTTGGTAATTTTATACATTTGTATTTAACTGGTGTTGTTTTGTTTCATCTCGATTGTGACTTTGTGTCCGCCAAATGTTCATATTGTAGCTCAGTATTACAAAATGCTGATAGGAATTTCACAGTATCATACAATATACTTTCCAGCATTCAAATAGTTTAGTGATTTCAGATAAGGAGATTTTCAAAATATTATTCTCACACTGCATTGCTGATATGTATAGTAGCCTGAAGTGTTGTAGATCATGCATTCAAGCCCAGAACGGTTCAAACCAATGACTATGAAATTGGTAGTTGCTGCTTCTCTGCTAAACATGCAACATTAAGGCATAAGAATAAAGACTGGTTAGATCGGGTTTCAAATGTGAGTGGAGCGACATGCTTATAAAATTTACTCATGGTTTGCTGTTTCAGTGAGCAAAAAAATACATTGTGGACATCTTGGATTTTTGATCAACACAAAAAAGGATCCGTTTAGATTCATTCACATCGCATTATATTTCATTTAAAACAGAGAATAGTTTGATGAACAGAGTTTTGAACTCAGCCATTCAAATTGTATTGTTCTAGCAGACATAGTAATTTTGCATCATTAACAAAATCACAAATTTCATGAGGTTCAACAAGGCAACATTCCAGCAAAGTTTTTTTTTCTCATGTTCACATACAACACCAATATATGGCATTTAACACCATAAATCCAAAGAAACCAATTCTACTGTTGATGACTTATTATCATACAGGTACAGCTTGAAATTCAGCGAAATCCAATTACCAATGTCAGCTTAAATGTAGAAGTTACGGTATTTTTTTTATGCTTGCATCACACATTGAAAAAAAAGTTTATTTTGGACATGTTGAACCAGTAATTACAGTGAACATTTTCTGTGGAAAACTAAGACAGAAGAAGGATACAAATTGATGACAAAAGCTTACATAGCATTTTAAATTGGTCAGATAAATTGTGAAAAATTTGAACAACTCTATATGGATGTTAGATGATGGTCTTATAAGCTCTCTTCAACTCCAAAGTAGACAGTCATTGACTTTAGCAGTGGTCTGTTGGCCCAAGGCCAGTGAAAATTGATTCAGACCAGTGACCTTTGCAAAAAAATTTTAATAGAATCTATAAAAATTTTCTAATTTTGAAGTTTTCGGGCCAGTAAATTCGAAAGTCTAATTTCTAAGACTGCGTAGATCACGTTAATTAAAGCTTACCTCTCAAGTGGTGATAAGGCAAAACTTCCTTTGTTCTGTGTATGATGAAAGAAAAAGCTACATTGCTGTTTTGCAAGTACACATAATATGTCTCTTTTGGGATTCCATAGACAACCTTAAATAAATTTTAATACAGATAAAACTTGACAAAAATTATAAAAGTTCATTACCACTTTTGCACTTCTTATGACTGCAAATTGATAAAAAAAAGAAAAGGCTTGTCTGTAGATGCAAAGTAAACATGTCATATTATCTAGTGGTAAATATTTCTGTAACAGATCTGCTTGGTAACTGATTTATCAAATAAACAACAATAAAAAATATTGCACCTTAGGACAAGAAGAAGATATTAAGGAAGTCCCCCACACCAACTGTCCCTCCCCTGTTTTTTATTTCCCTTTGTAATTCTTATACATCCCCTCTTCTCTTTCTTTTATTCACTTTTTTTCAAATCGACAAACTTATTATATAATTTTTCATGATACTGGTACCTTAGTTTTGTTATCAACAACCTTATGTTAAAGTAAAACAAACACAAGATGCTGCACGCTATGTCGTGCTAAGAATACCCCCACTCAAAAATTCTAAGTCACACGGTAAACAGGAAGTAGATGTGCAGTAAACCTGGAAAGGGGAGACACGGTACAAGTCACTATGCCAAAGTCATGTATCAAAAATAAAATCATTTCTTCCAGTAGCAGCTGAGACATCATTAACGAAAGTGTGAACGGATGGACAAACGGACAGACGGACAAGGTGATTGCAATATAGCCCCCTCTCTATGAGTGGGGGTATAATAATCATTGAAATATTATTAACAGAACTTTACATATTATTATTCTCATTAGTTTATATGCTTTCTAGACATGACATATTTATTCTAATATTGTCATGGTGTATTTTATCTGTCATTACAACAGAAAATGAATTAAAACTTATTTGGATAAGTGTTAAAAAAAAATCATCAAATAATACATTTCACAGCTGTACTTTTAATTTAATTAAAACAATTGGGAAGAGATTTCTATTTTAGTAAGGGCAGCAACCTTGGTTAGTTTTTTTGTAATTGAACCAACCAAAAGACCAAATCAGCCAAGCTTGGTTAAAATTCATAGATGAAGATTTGGTATATTTTTGAATAACTACCAAAACAGACGACAGACACAAAATGGAGGTAAGAGCTTGCAGTAAGTGGATGAAACAAAAAACTCCAGGACTGGTTTGCACAAAGCTCAATTAAATTTAAGTGTCAATTAAAACTTAAGTGACACTTAAATTTACTTGAACTGTACATGAAATTAATTTACATTTAAGGTTTAATTGAGACTTAAATTTAATTGAGGTTTGTGCAACCCAGTCCAGATCTAAAACCAAAGATGAATTTTGGCTTGGCAGTTCCATCACATGTATTATATTAAGGAAATAAATCAGATTTGAAAGCTTTGTTAATCTTTATTGCCTGGGTGGCTTTTAAGTATATAACAATTTTATTTAAAATTATACATTTTGGAGACAAGATCATTATAAGGCAATTTATCACAGATGGGAAATTGGTAATATTTCACAAAAATTTTAACTTAATGGGTAAAAACTCTCTTAAATAACGACAAATGGGTTCGTGACAATTTTTTTCACTGTGTTAAGGGGTAATTTGATAAGTGCTCTCTTCATATGACACTTTTTACCTGTGTTTTACATGTTAAAATGTCTGGCTATGATTTACATTATAAACTATAAATACTATACTTTTAATCTATTTTAACCTGATTTTTTTTTTTCCCCTCTTATATTACTATTTCAAGGTTGAACAAGTTAACAAAGAAAATAAATCCTACTAAATTGTTAAATCATAATATCTTAAGTCTAATCATAATATTATTTTCTTTAAATTTGTCAAAAGCTTTTTTATATCAATTTAAGGTGAACACACATGATACTATGGTTTATGATGAAACTACTTTAAACCAGAGTCCCTATGGAAGGCTATAATATCTCACTTGGTTAAATTTGTCTTCAATTCATGGCTCAATTTTTTAGACCATTTCAGTGTTGAGGTAACATTTTTCAAAATCTGTTTTACATTTATTTAAAACAAGAGGCTCACCTGTATAACTCATTTGATTCATGCATATCTGTAGTTTGCTTATATTCAAATGTGAAGCCCCTTGAAAAATCTTTTCATTCATTTATAAGTTCACCAGAGCCTGTATCACTCACCTGCATGTATTTCGGTTTTAAATCATCAATTCATTATTCAATAATGCATGTTCAATCAGCTTGTATATTTATCATCTCAAAATTATGTCAATCTGAGTGAAAATGATCCATGATGCTATCTGTGAGGAATAGGTTATTCATTCACCTCAAATCAGAATGAGTGACACATGTGCTGCCTACCTTAAGGAATATCGGTAGATCATACATTCACCTCAATCAGAGTGAGTTACACATCATGGTGACATGTGGTGATTACCTTGAAGTATTGGTTGTACATTCACCTCAATTAGAGTGAGTTACACATCATGGTGACATGTGGTGCTTACCTTGAGGTATAGGTTGTACATTAAGTTTCCTGACTTGCTTGAAGTTAAGTTTGGGTACTAGTCCATCTACTTTCCATATAGACACATGTTGACTGTGTACAACACATAAATAACATGTGTTTGGTCCAATGTTACAACTCCAATGTACAGACTGGACTGGTTGTCTAAAAATATATGTTTATGTAAATGATTATCAATAAAAAAAAATTGTGAATTGGGTTGTTCTAGCTCTGTACTATATAATATACATGTACTGCCCGACAGAAAATAATTCCTTGAAAAATGAAGTGATTGTTGCGGAAACTGATATACTACACATGTAGTACATAAATGTATTCAATATACATGTACATATAGTCAAACATCTTTGTGTCAAAGACGAATGGACCAATTAATTTACTGCAAAATATTCTAGTATCCAAGTTCTACATCTACTGCCGATCAATCTATCAAGATTATTATTGGAAGGCACGTGTCAAGGATACTTGTCAAAAATAATAGAAAGGATAAGAATTTAGGTAAAGAGGTTAAAAAAGAGAGTTATTCTCGATAATAAGTGTAACTCCTTCAAAAATAAACCGATCTAGCTGCTTTTACAATATGTTGATTGTTATTTATATAATAGTTACTTACATGTATGTATATGGCATTATCGTGATTTATAGACTGCCCAAGGGACTGTAGTATTGACAGAAACATTGATAATGCCCGAGCCACAGGGCGAGGGCATTATCAGTGTTGAAGTCAATACTACTGTCCCAAGGGCCATTATCACGATAATGCCCTCTACATAAGTAACTATTATTTTAATTTCATTGAAGGAAATAAGACTTTCTAAATAATTTTACTCATTTTAGTACACTGCGTTTTAAAAAAGGGGACACAACTCTAAAACGTCGAGAAGTCATTAGCATGATAATGCCCGCAGGCATTATCATGTTAATGACTGGTAGATTTCTTTAACGCAGATTAATGCATGACACATGACCATGTATACACCAATGAAAAAGTCGAATTGAGAACTGATATGAAATAAATAATAAACTAGCATGCAAGGCTTTGAGAAATATATTGTTGAATTTGTTCTCATCCTGAATATAGCTGAAATACTGATTGTTGGATGTTAAGCAATCATCAATCAATCTTATAAATTGGTTATTTAATGTTCAACCAATTTATTTTATTTTATTCAGATACCACTACAGAGCAACCTTTTTTTTTATTTCTATATTGCATGTTACACCTTTTATTATTACCAATAACATTATTTTATTATTCGAGATCTGAAAGAAAAAAGAAACTCTGAAAAGGCATACATAAACATATGTAAGGTTACTCAACCCCAATAAAATTTAAAATCAATAAACAATTTAAAATAGCTTAGAACTATTAAACTTTCATAACATGACCAAATTGTTTTTGTGTCTCATATCTTGAAAATAAATTCTTGGAAGGCATATTATTTATTTTGAGCTATATGACTATACACAAATTTATTGCCATCTTTATAACGCAATTAAAATATTTATTAAAATAAAACCATATTTGGGGGGGGGATCTTGTGTTATAATATTTATTAAAATAAAACCAATTTTGGGGGGAATCCTGTGAAATAATATTTATTAAAATAAAACAAATTCTAGGGTGAAATCTCATTAAAAATAAAACAAACTTTGGGGTGTTATATTTATTGAAATAAATAAAAAAAAAAAAATTGGGGGGGGAGGGGGGACTATATTTTATATGTTCTAATATTTATTAAAATAATACAAATTGTGGGGAAATCTCTTTAAAAAAATAATCTCTTTATGTTCAAATTATTATTTCATTATCACAACATTTCCCCCTTTTCCAATATTTTCATTAAAAATATATATATATTGTTAAGAGTCAGTGATGACTATATAAAAATATACAAAATGTACACAAATCGTGTTGTTTGTCAGGATGTAACACTTGGTAAGGAAATAAGCACATCGCTATCATATATCTATATAAAAAATCTATGTACAACAAAAACAGTCCAGTATGAATCATAAATTTACATTATACCTGTATCATAGCTTACAATTTACTTTCTAAATATGTTTATCCCAGTATCACTTAATAAGGCCACCCTTAACAAAATACTTGTTTATTGTAACTTAAATTAGAATTTTTGAAGTGGGTTACATGGCTCATAAGTTGTCAATTATAATACAGAAAGTCTGATCGAGGACCATATTGGAGACCGTGTTTGGAGCATGTGTCATGCTCCCTGTGGCACACCATGCTCCCTGTAAGTTATAGACCTCTGTTGTACATTTCGAAAAAGAGTAGACTTTTTGTAAATTTTTTGTCCCTACACAAATATCCACTGGATATTAAGCAATCAATCAATACATAAATTAGTAATTAGTAAGAAAAGATATGGATTTAAATGAAGATGAAAGACAAATCATCTTTACACTTTGACACAAATGAAAGTATTAAAGGAACAGCCCTTATATTACTGTCTTACATTTCAGTCTCAGTAGGGTTTTCAACAATGAGCATAATGAGAGAATAATGGCCCCTAGCCTGCAGTATTATTTACTTCTGTTGATAAACATTACAACAGGGCCTCTTTGTCATTCTGGTGATAATATAAACAAACAAATATTTTTTTTTTATTTCAAATTCAAACTGTATCTGGACACCAAATATACTTTCATGCCAAAATAAACACTTGCTAAAAATATATTTGGAATTCCAGATAAAAAAATTTGGATAGAGGCATTTTTGGTGGGATGATCAGGTCCCAGGAAAGCCAAAAATATGTTTTGAATTGACTAAGGCCAACTAAAAAAGGAAATTGTTCTACATCATAATACAACATTCCCGATAGGTTTTTTAAAATGCAGATCTATACTGAATTAAGTGTGCACCATGAGTTTCTGGAATAACCCTTTTCATGTATGCTCAAAGTAAAAAGATTGGAAAGCCAAATAATTTAAAAATCTTATATGCTAGAAACCCATAAGGCTTAGAAACAGGATGGCCAGAATCAGCTATGGTTACATATATACCTTAAGGAAAATGAACCTGAATTTTATAATTTTTCAAATTTTTTAGTCAAATTCTTTTTACAAAGTTCCTAAGTCTCTGAAACAATTACAATTACCTCTATAATAAAAAAAATTTCCTCCTAATTACTACACTGTACAATGTAAACTGAACCACCTTGGGACCATCATTTGTGTTCGGAATAGACAGGAGTTTGGTTTATATAAGTAAAATTAAGAAAAATTTCCTTTATTTGGACTTTAGGTAAAATTCGGCTTATACATGTACATGATTCTGGTTTATTTAAGGTACGTTTTATAGAGAGATCTCACTGTACATACAGTATATCTTAAATTTCCTTACCATACAAATTGCAAATTTTTGTGATCTTATTTGGATGATGCAAAATAACTGCATTTTTGTCCGAAATTTTGAGAAACCAGACGTCAGCAGTTGATATTAAATCTTTTCTGCACATTGTTTTAATTGTAACCAATACATAAACAAATGCACTATCAATTAAAATAATGGCATGAATTTTAATCTTCCTTTAGAAACATGTTAAATATCTTGATTTCTGACAACTATAAGATAAGTAAGACCTATACTTACTCAAATTCTCCAAGCTTCAGTGGTATATTGTTTTCTACCTGATCGTTCAGAATACTGATTTTTTCTAGATTAATAGTTTTTCCATTAGCCCAAACTAAGCCATGCTGTGGATGAATAGCTGATTGAAAGAAAAACAGAAATTTTGATGACATTTTACCATAAATGATCATGTGAATAGGTGCATAAAACCAGGGAATTATATAATTTCCTGATAAAACAAACACCTGACATGTTAATCCCCCCTCCGTCATAAAACAGACACCTGACATGTTAATCCCCTCCCCCTCATAAAATAGACACCTGACATATTAATCCCCCCTCCCTCATAAAACAGACACCTGACATGTTAATCCCCCTCCCTCATAAAACAGACACCTGACATGTTAATCCCCTCTCCCTCATAAAACAGACACCTGACATGTTAATCCCCCCTCCCTCATAAAACAGACACCTGACATGTTAATCCCCTCTCCCTCATAAAACTGACAACTGACATGTTAATCCCCTCTCCCTCATAAAACAGACACCTGACATGTTAATCCCCCTCCCTCATAAAACAGACACCTGACATGTTAATCCCCCCTCCCTCATAAAACAGACACCTGACATGTTAATCCCCCCTCCCTCATAAAACAGACACCTGACATGTTAATCCCCCCTCCCTCATAAAACAGACACCTGACATGTTAATCCCGCCTTCCTCGTAGATCACCTCTAATTTAATCTTAACAAGAGATTTATAAATGTAACTTAGTGAAAATTTTGCAAATTATAAATCCCTATATCAGGCAACTATAAAAACCCAAAATTAGTACACAAACTAGTAACACTGACCCGATATAATTTTAAGAAGGAAATTCAAATTCATACTAACAAGCTGCAAGATTTTTATATCAGAATGATACAACATTTGAATATTGATGACATTCAAAAATATATATTCTGATGAACTATTTTATATTATAATAAAGACAATTTTGTTATCACCAAAGTAATCAATTACATTTAAGAAGTTTATTGTAATGTAATCAAGTAAACATGAAAATTGACAAGTATAATAGTGAAACCTGTCAAAACCAAACTCTGAATAAAATAGAATCCTGTCTAATACAAACTTTTAACAGACCAATGTAGGAAATATTAGTTAAATTAACCTGTATAAACTGAAGACTTATCTATACCGAAAGCGAAAGTAATTGATCCCTCAGTCGAGTCATTCAGGACTGCCTTTACCATATCTCATCCTTAAATTCACTCCCTGCTTTGTACATATTTTTAAACTTATTTTCTTATTGTACTTTTTTTCCCCTTTTCTTTTTCCTTTTTCGCATCGCAATTCAATGACATAATCTTCACACTGTTGAAGTTAGATACGATAACGTAACCCTTATTCCGCTTGTGCTCCATTTAGGGTTACAAATCAATCCCATTCAAAGTATGGGAGCAGCGCCCGGAGTGATTCACACCGGGCGGTTTTTTGTCCTAATTCCGTTGTAAGTGGTTGGAAAAATTAACGGGGGTGAAAGATAAATATATTTAGGTAAACCTTGAGGTGTTAAATAATCGCTGCAGCAATCCATGGTAGACTTATATCCATCTGAAAATTTGAATGCATAAAATCTTCTTTCTGTCCGAAATTTTGTTTACAAGTTGCTAGTTCACGCGCACTTGCCTCGTTTTTGAAATATCCTTATTTGGATCAATTTTATAGTAAAACGTAGTAACAGTTTTCCATATTTGGCATATATGGATAGGCTCCGCCCATCGCGAGAGTCTACATAAGGTGTTATGGCAGACAAGTAACAATTTTCAAATACGAAACNGGTCTTGAAGATAGAAACAGGGATTGTAACACTTATTTCGTATCACCATTACTTAAAAATTGTTGGGAATAATAAGATATGACCAGATATGCAAAAAGAAAGTTGAAATATTCACGGAACAAAAATTTTAATTTGCTCCCATACGTTGAATGAGATCGATTCGTAACCCTAAATGGAGCACAAGCGGAATGAGGGTTACGTTATCGTATCTAGTTTTAACCATGCGGTTAAATGGTTCAAGAAAATCTTAATTGGGGTCGAAGCACGGTTGAATATGTTTGAACCTTTTTAATTACCAATATGTTTAAGAGTTGAATTGTTTTATTTGTAAATGAAGAATTCATTTTACTTTGTTAAAAAATAATCAATGAACTAGAAAATTTCTCTTAAATATTGTTCTTCAACTATTGCGTTTTTTTATCTATCTTAAACATGTTTCAGGTTGTTTTCAACCATAAACAAGTTTGAGAATATAAAAACAGGCCTTATGTGTTTTGTACACTGTTTACATTTTTTTATTTTATGACATGGGATGGGTGGCAAAATATTTAGCTATATCTTAGTAAATAATTCTTGACACAACTTACCTTCCCACAGCAAATTAACATTTTGTCCTCTTACATTAATTCTCCCTAATTCCATTTTGGTATAAGTTGATTTCTTGTAAATTTACATGCCCGCTAAAATAGTTGAAAGATCACAAGTTTCGAAACTCGTGTGTTGTGAATGGATAGACGATTCTTACCTCTAGAATAGAGAGCACCAATCTATGTTCTGGGAGCGGGAAATTTGAAAACTAAGGAATGATTTTTCTAGTTTAGTTTCGTCAGTATTATCTGTACTGTGCTGGTTGAATGAATGTAGAATATTAATAATGACATGAAAAGGACAGACAAAACACAGTAATTAAAACTAAATAAAAGAATTTTAAGAAGAGCTTGAAGATGCCAAACAAAGGGGTAATCAGATTCAGAATGCGTATTTATCGAAAAAGAACAGATAACACAATGGCCAAATTAAAGGACAAAACCTGATCTATGAAACTACACAGTAAACTAAAGATCGAGCAACACGAACCCACTAAAAACTGGGGGTGAACTCCTGTGTTCCCGCTAGGGTGACAGATCAGTTGATGCTCCACTAGGGGCACCCATCGTGTTACTCTAGTTACAAACCTGGCGATAAGCCATTAATGAGGAAAGGACCGGGAAGTGCTTACGACAAACAGAACTTATCCATGGTCATTTATGACACATATTCCGTAACGATTAACGGTCATGGTGGCGACCGTAAAACTTTCTGAGTGATGATTTCAATTTAATCAATAGGAACTCTTGGTTCAGTAGCAGCAGCAACCCTCTACCATGGAAATTTGACCGCCTATCAATGGCATATAAAACCCTCTGCCTAAGGTATCTTAACCTCTACACATGGTATATTAAACCTCTTGACTGGTATTTTGATCCCCCCCCTTTACCCATGGCATATCGAACCCTTTGCCTATGGTATATCGAACCCCTGGCTATGGTATTTGACCCACTACCCCTGGTATATAGAACCCCTTGTCTATGGTATATTGACCCTCTACCCATGGTGTATTGAACCCTCTGCTTATGGTATATAGAGCCCCTTACACATGGTGTATTGACACCCCTACCCATGGTATATAGAACCCCCTGCCTATGGTATTTTGACCCTCTACCCATGGTTTTTTGAACCGCCTCCCTATTGGATATCATACACACTACCCATGGTATATGGAACCCCCGTTCTATGCTATTTTGACCCCCATGGTATATAGAACTCCCTGCCTATGGTATTTTGATCACCTACCCATGGTGTATTGAACCCTCTACTTATGGTATGTTGAACTCCCTATCCATAGTACCGGTATATGGAACCGACTCAATATAGGATATCAAACTCCCTACCCATGGTATATTGACCCTACCCATGGAACATAGAATCCACTGCCAATGATATAGTGACCCCCTGCCCATGGTATATTGACCCCCTACCCATGGTATATCGAACCTCTACCCATGGTATATTACCTATGGTTTATAGAACACCCTGCTTATAGTATTTTGACCCATGGTATATTGTCCACTTCCCTATGGGATATCGAATCCCCTACCCATGGTATTTTGCCCCTCTTGTCCATTCTTGCATATGGTATACCCACGGTATATCGAACCCCTGGTTATGGCATTTTGACCCGCTACTCATAGTATATTGTACCTACTACTTATCATATTTTGACTCCAATATCCATGGTATACCGAACTTTCTACTCATGCTATATGAAAATGGTATTTTGACCCCCTACCCATGGTATATCAAAACCCCTTCATATGGTACATTTATTGAGCCTCCTGCTTATGATATATTTTATCCCCTACCCATGGTATCTCGAAATACTTGCCTATGGTATATTGACCCCCTGTCTATGGTATATCGAACCCCCTAACAACGGTTTATTGAAACCCACTCCTATGGTGTTTTACCTTCTACCCATATCAAACCACTGCCTATTGTATTTTGATGCCCCTACTCATGGCATATCAAAGCTCCTGCATATGGTATTTTGACCCCCTACACATGGTACATCAAACCCCCTATGTATGGTATATTGATCCTCTACCCATGGTATATCGACCCATTACCCATGGTATATTGAATGCCCTGCTCATGGTATATCAAACTGCCTGCCCATGGTAAACGGAATCCCATGTCTATGGCATATTGACCCCCTTACCCTTGGTAAATCAAACTCCCTACCCATGGTATATTGATCCCCCATCCTTTGCCTATTTTACATTGAGCCCCTACCTATAGTATTAGTATATAGAATCCCCTGCCTATGGTATATTGAACACTCTGCCCATGGTATTTTGACCCCCCCTTCCATGGTATGTCAAACTGCCTGCCTATGGTATATCGAACACTCTACCCATGATTGATTTAAGGAATATAAACATGTTCCAAAGCTGTATTATGATATTAAAGTGAACGAATAGTAATAACATCAC
The DNA here is from genome assembly GCA_002080005.1 of Gigantidas platifrons. Lineage (NCBI taxonomy): Eukaryota > Metazoa > Mollusca > Bivalvia > Mytilida > Modiolidae > Gigantidas > Gigantidas platifrons. The sequence continues at coordinate 422,100 of MJUT01061709.1, forward strand.
GTCACCCATTTTCAACAGGACGGTCACCTGTTTTCGACGTTTTGTTTCACGTGATAAAATTTCTCATAATTTTGATCGCTCCATTTCTCAGAGGTTATATCATGCTGCAATTGCTTAAAATGATCTCAAGAAATCTGATCGAAAAATGTCATCTCAAATGTAAGAACTACGTACATGTACCACCTCTATTATTTCTGATTGGAAATGTCTTTTTTCATAATTTATTTTTTCGTCACATTAAACAAATCTTTAATCATTTAAAAAGGAATCTGGTGCAGGCCAATTTTGGTTTCATCATCTGTTATGACATTGATAATGTAAATATTGAGGTCATATCAATTCAGAAACTTATTAACATTGACCATCCAAAAACTGGTGACATATTATGTATTATGCATTATGTATTAATTGGTATGTGTTGTTTTTCATGCCATCTACTAGTATTAATGAACAATTAATTGGCTGACAATGAGGGGATGGATGCCTGGGCCTTTTTAAGACTTGGTCCACTTCTGATTATAACCATACTACCTTCAATAGCCTAACTGATTAACCGCCACGATATAACTGAAATATTGTTGAAAGTGGTGTTAAACACCATCAAACAAACAAGCAACCTAACTGATTATATTACAATAACTGCACATACTTAGACTTATCTAAATTGTAACTTATCCCAATTCAAAAAAAATATACTAAACAAATTGATCTTAAGAAAAAACATAATTTAAATAATCACACATGTGACATGTCCATTTTCATATTTCGCTAATTAACCTCACTCAAGGCATATTTAAACATGCCTTTGTAAAAAAAAGATATGATTTACATCTAACCCTATGTAAATTTTCATAATTTGGAGAATAATGTCCTTTTAACATCATTGTATGCAGTGTACATTTCTCAGCTATTTTGTTTTGCACTACAATTTTTGATTGATTTGATTTTTGGTGTTTAGCAGCACTTTCAGAAATATTTCAGCAATATCATGGTGATCAGTTTTGATGGTGGAAGAAGCCGGAGTACCTGGAGAGAACCACCAACCATGGGCAAGCAACTGGTAAACTTTATCACTTGTGGCTGTGAGTCGAGTGCACCCTTTTTTGCAATCTACAAAACCAGGCACGAAGCCACACTGTATTGGTGATAGGCTTGTATGAATTGTTAGGTAATCCAACTACCTAACTCATTGAGCCACCTGTGCTCTATATATAATTTTTGAGGGTTTAAAGTTATACTGATAATTGTTTCCAAAATTATTCAGTACCAAATGCAGTGAAAAAAATGGTAGAACTCAATAATACAAATTAATGTTTGATATTCATGCATAAATACAACAATCTACATTTTTGTACCAGATTTGAGGAACCTAGAATATCTAGTTGTCAAAAACTTTACCTTATGTAGATATAAAAAGTAGTCCATTTTAAACAAAGAAAGGTTACTTTCTATTGGTTGTATTTTGAAAAAATACCTGTATTTAAATGTAATAGAATAAATACTAGAGGCTCAGCACTGAGCTGAGTTGGTGTCGCTCACCTTGCAATCTGCTCTGAAGAAACTTAATACAGAACATTCCATAGCCAATAGGTGCTTCCCACAGGCCTCTACATCAACATTTTTTTTAACTTGTCCCTTCGGACATTACTAACTAAAACGAGTTGCAAGTCAAAATCATTTGGTCTTGTTTTATACTCGGCTATAAAAAAAACTTCCAGTAGGAGATGGGGATGACCTCGGGCCTCAACTCTTGGGCCATTTAATTTATCTATTCACCCCGATCATAAATATATATGATTTGGGGGAGGTGATCTCAACCATTAAAAAGTTCACCTCAGGTAGGGGGTGGGGTATGACCCCTAGGGTCTGAGCTATAAGGCATTTAATTTGCCTAGTTGCCCTGATCATAAATATATATGGCTTAGGGGTGGGGATCTCAACCATTAAACAGTTTACCTCAGCTAGGGGGTGGGGTATGACACCCGGTGCCTGATCTATAAGGCATTTAATTTGCCTACTCACCCTGATCATAAATATATATGGTTTAGGGGTGGGGATCTCAACCATTAAAAAGTTAACTTCAGGTAGGGGGTGGGGTATGACCCCCAAGGCTTGAGCTATAAGGCATTTAATTTGCCTAGTCACCCTGATAATAAATATATATAGTTTAGGGGTGGGGATCTCAACCATTAAAAAAGTTCACTTCATGAAGGGCATTGGGGACGACCCCCCAGGCCTGAGCTATAAGGCATTTAATTTGCCTAATCACCCTGATCATAAATATATATGGTTTAGGGGTGGGGATCTCAACCATTAAAAAAGTTCACTTCATGAAGGGCATTGGGGACGACCCCCCGGGCCTGAGCTATAAGGCATTTAATTTGCCTAGTCACCCTGATCATAAATATATATGGTTTAGGGGTGGGGATCTCAACCATTAAAAAGTGCACTTCAGGTAGGGGTTGGGGATCTCGATCACATTTTTTTTATACAGATTCATTTTAACTGTATTATACTAAAGTAAGTAAATTATGGACTTCAGATCAGCACAAAAAACATAATTTTGGTAGAGGACCATCCAAGGAACATTTCTGCAAGAGATCATTTTTACTGACATTGTGGCTTCTGAGAAGAAGATCTTTGAAGGTATTTACCATAGGGTCCAATGTTAAACTTCATCCTGCTGTGGCGGCCATCTTGGATTTTGGATATGCACCAAAAACATAATTTTGGTAGAGGACCACCCAAGGATCCTTCACACCATAAAACAATTCCATTGGCTGTGTAGTTTCTGACAAGAAGATCTTTGAAAATTGAGCCAATCAAAACACATTATTGGCCCTGGCCACCATGTTGAATTCCTGATCGAAACAAAAAAACATATTTTTTATAGAGGACCTCCTGATGCACATTCCTGCCAAGTTTGGTTCCATTTGGCTCAGTGGTTTCTGAGGAGAAGATTAAAATGTGAAAAGCTAACGACGGATGACGGACGACGACGATAACGGATGCCAAGTGATGGCAATAGCTCACATGACCCTTTGGGTCAGGTGAGCTAAAAATTGGTAATGGGTTAGTGTTATGGTGTTTAATGCCACATTAAAAAATATTTCAGCTATATCATGGTGGTCAGTTTTGTTGGTGGAGGACACTGGAGTACCCAGAGAAAATCACTGACTTGTTACAAGTCACTGACTAAAATTGGTAAGGAAGTCTTTAGATATATGGATTATTTTGAGCTCAAATTTGATTGGATTAGTTGTATTTCAATACCTATATGGAGGATTTGATGAATGATCTATAAATACTGAATTTCTGGGATAATGGTGATATTTTTAGAGTACATGTACATGTTATCCTGGAGCATGGCATTTCACTGCAAGATTTTAAAAATCCTGTTATATTCTGACAGAACATAGAGGATTCATGTACGTCTTAGAAAATTTATAGTGTTGGAAAGGTTAAACTTCAGAAAAAATTGCCAGGTTGGCAATTAATTAGTTTACCCACATCAAAAGTGTCGGGAGAGACAAAAGGTCTCAACAAAAATGTAAATAACTGCATTAATGAACCAAATAAAAATTTTACTTGAAATAATTCAATGCTCGACAAAACACATTTAACATACAGGACAAAAACCAAGCTGACTCAATTTTATCCATTTATTAGCTTTACTGCTTAGGCAGCTATATACCACATTTTAGATTTCATCCACATAAAGTTTCTCTATATTTTCCTGGAGAAAACAGAGAATTTTACTCTCTCTCTTTTCTCCAAGAAAATAATTCTTGCAAGGTGAAGTCTAAATGATTAATCAAAGTGCTGAAAGCACTGGCGGAAGTTGTTGCTTTCTGGGGTTTTTTATTGAGTGTAACAATATTTCATTTGTTTTACAATAAGTGTTAAGCATTTGAAGCAACTATAACAGTTATTGAAGAATCACTCCAAACAAAATAATGTTTTATGTTCAATAATAGTATTTTAATTTTTTCGCAGATCACATAAATAAATCCCAACCTTAATCCTGTACCAGGCTTCATTGTGTTGAATTTGGAAAGAATTGGTCAACTAGAACAAACATTATCATTTGGTAACAATTTTTATTATTATTTGATATTATTTAAGCATCCTTATTGGCCAAGAAATAGTCACGTGGTCTTCCTTAAAAACATGTATTGACTTGAAAAATCATGTATTGCCTTGGAAAAACACGTATTGACTTCGGGAAAACATTTGTTTATTTTCGCAAATCACGGAATAAGTTGAGTGCTACCCGATTGCACTTTCTCCAAAATTTCATGAAATTTCAAAATTGTTCACACTCCAAAATTACATAAAATTAAAAAATTTTCAAAAATTTCAAAAAAATTAAAAATTTTCAAAATAATTTCAAAATGAAATAGCTTACTTTTTTCCAGTATTACAAAAGATAAAGCAATTGTAGCCTTTTAATATCGGTCAATACATTGATTTATCGACCCGTATAAGTAAATTTTACCTCGGACTTTGTCCTAGGTCAATACACGTTTAACGCATTGACCTCATCAAAAGGCTATAATTGTATACATTTTGTAGTATACATCATACAATAAAATAACTGCAACATGTTTGCAGTTGAATAATAACTAGAGACTTAGTGGGCTGAGACTGCATCGGTCACATGGTATCAGATCTGGCTTGGGTTATCAGGATTCAGCCAATCAGAAACAAGATTTTCCTGTGGCAGCCATGTTTGTTATCCGAATGCGTTGAAATGTGACAGATTTATAGAGTTCCATCGTTAGATGATTTATATCAAATTTCAGATCATTTAGCCAAGTGGTTTAAGAGGAAAGGAATTTTAGGATTGTGGCCATCTTGAATTTTAAATTGTCACAAAAATTACTTAATAAGGGACCATCTGAGTATCATCCAAACAGAAATACAGAACATTTTAACTGGTAAACAGATTCTTTTGTAGTTTATGGTCTTCAGAACACATTATCTGCTCCTGGCAGCCTTGTGAATATCTGACTTGCACCAATAACACATACTTTGTACATATATGTCAAGTCTGGTTCAATTTGGCTTAAAATTATGAAAGAAAATGTTGATTTACAACGGATGGAGGTAAAGTAATGTCACAAGTTCACTTTCCCATTAGGGGCAGGTATGGTAATAACAATTTGTTAGCTTTAGTAGACTAGTAACATATTAACTGGCAAACAATTCTTTTGTAGATTATGGTCATCAGAACACATTATCTGCTACTGGCAGCCATGTTGAATATACAAGTTGTACCAATAACACATACATTATAAGGTACATGTACCATCAGCAACATATATGTCAAGTTTGGTTCAATTTGGCTCAAAATTATGAGAGAAAATCCAAATATGAAAATGTTGATTGACGACGGATGGAGGCAAAGTAATGTCATCACTGGCCCAAATTGAAAACTGGTAGCCCAAATATTTCAATAACATTTGTTTGTGTTGTTGACTAATAAAGCATTCAAATAAAGCAGTTTGTTATATTTTATTCTTCAATTATTCCCTCCCTACACACAACCCTATAAACCCTTCCCTCATCCCCATAATCTTCATCATTGTCACTATAGTCATCACTATCAGTATCATTATCTGCCCCATCCATTGGTTGACTCGGTGACGGTTTGTCTTCACTACTAGGCATTTCTTCCATAGCTAAATTGTTCTCATTCATTTCCTTGACTTGGTTCTCCACTTGCTTGGATGCTATAACAGGGTTTCAGCTGAATTTTATTATACTATGATCAAATGACCTAATTCATATAAATTCATCAGGCCTTTTGTCCTGAAAGGCACTTATTCAATAGGTCAATTGTGTCTTAATTTGCCTAAAATTTATAAAGTCATTTAATGCATAATTATTATGATATTTGGAATAGACAGCCAGACGGGTTTACAGACGTCACCATCTCTTTCCAAAAAATGTTAAACTTCAGTGAAAATAAATAGAAATTAAAATCAAATTCCCCAATGAGGAATGAGTTAAAGACTTAAGAGAAGGCTATCCTAAATAGGTTACAAAAAAACTTTGCTTTGAAGTAAACATTTTGTAGAATTGTTTTTTTATATAAATAAAGCATTTTATTTAAATTCACAGAGAAATAAAAATTTTAGTGGATCTTTTCAACCATTTGTCTTAATCAGGAAAAAGCTTGTAATATTTGTCCATTTCAAAGGTTTCAATATTTCCCAAAAACCTAAATCGTATTTTGCACAAAAGACAAGTTTAAATTTGGTGCCAAATTGATATCCGATAATCTTTACGTGTCCGGTCCGGAGCAATTTTTGTTCTTATATTTCAAATATTGATTCGTTAATTTTGTCAATGTCCTTGAACTTCATCAAAGCATGGAGGAACGATAAATGATACAATAAAACAAAGAAAGAGTTTTGATCTGGCGTTTCACTTTAGTTTTAATCAAAATAAATTGTGGACAAATTAGAGATCAAACAGGGCTCTTTTATACAACAAACCCAGTATTTTATACCGGACAGCCGGTGGAAACCAATGTTTGGTTACGTAACCTCAAAAGGAAAGTAGAATTGTATTTATTTACGCGCAGTGAGATCCTTTTTGCAAATAAATGTCGTTTCCCCGTTTATTTAAAGATTGAAATTATTAGTTAGCACAGATATTTGTTCCAAACTATAAAAATAATTGATGATAAGCATGAACAGCTATTGTGCTAGATGGATTATATTTTGTCAATAGACCTATTTACACCTTGTTTACTTTCTGAATCCGCCTTCGATTTTGCTGTATTGTCTATTGAATTGGGTGACAACATAGGAAGTGACCTCCTCCCTAATTCTTTTTTAAGTTGGGGGTGAAAATTACTTGTAGTTGTAACTAAAACATACAATACTGGTATAACAAAATCACTATGTCAGAATATTCTTTATGAGCCAATATTGTAGTGATCAGCTTTAAGGTGAACTAATATTGCATTCAAGAATTGCCACAAATGAAAAAAAAAAGCATTTTGTTTGAAAGAAACAATCAATTAGCAAGTTCAATATTTTTTTTATTAAATTTCCATCTGTGATACATGTATACATAAAAACATATTAATAGATGATGAAAAATAACATAACACCTGTTTTAGCAAATACATGTAATAACAGATTTTATGAACACACTATGCTGGTTTTTTATTTATTTGGTTTATGGTGTTTGATGCCACTTTCACCAATATTTCAGTTATTTCATGGCGGTCAGTTTTATTGGCAGAAGAAACCAGAGTACCCAGATAAATCCACCGAACTTTATCACATAATGTTGTCTCGAGTACACCTCGCCATGAATGGGGTTCAAACTCACAACTTTAGTGGTGATAGGCACTGATTGAACACTTCAACAGGCAGTTGTAAATCCAACTACAATATGATCACGACTACGACCGCTTCAACACAATATGCTGGCATTCGAAAATCAAAGAACATGTATAATTGTCAATGCCTTGACACTGACACAAAAAGAAGAATTGACATGGTTTATTAGATATATTTGTTTGAAATTTCCAGTTCTTAAATAATAGGAGCGTTCACATATCTACCCATGGTACAATTATGTGTATTACCATTGGTAACAATGTCTGAAAATTGTACCAATGGTACCTATTAACTGTGAACGACATTTTTGAAACCAATGGTGGCATTAATACCAATGGGTAACATTGGTTACCAACAGTTGCCATTGTAACTTGGCTTACCAGTGGTAATGTAAAATAAAATAGTGTCCTCCATGAAATAATGTCCTCCAGACAAATACCATATGAAATATTGTCCATGGACATTATTTCATAATGAAATAGTGTCCTGGACATTATTTCATAATGAAATTGTGTCCTCCATCATGAGATATTGTCCATTCTTACTGGACATTATTTAACTGTGAAATAATGTCTGACATCAACTGGATATGCTATTTTTATGCTTCACATATTTATACTATGCTTTATTTCAAAATATAAGAGATTTCTTTGTCATAGAAATGATATTTATTACACTATATTTTATTCAATTTGAAATATATAATAATATTAACAATGTCCAAGTTTTGAATTAGAATTATCTCCCTTTGGTAGGACACAGTTTCACTATGATATTATATTGTCCTCTCCAGATAAAGGACAAAATATCATAGATAAGACAAAATTCCATGACAATATAATCATGAAATATTGCCCTGGAGGACATAATTTTACTTTACAGTAACACATTGGTTGCCGTTGGTACCGGCTTTACCGTAATTATGGCCTATCCTCTTATAACGGCGGTGCTAGCCTAGCATAGTCTTATATAAACACTTTCAAAGTGCACACGATATCCATATACTAATATGCTACAGATGAAGCATAAGTGATTTTAAGCTAAAGGCACCTAACGTTTAGGACATAACTGCTTTGAAGAAAGTGCAAAGGCCTGTGGTACGAGAGCTGGGAGTCTTTCGGTGAGATAATACTC